>JMFS01131710.1:0-22874 GCA_000699545.1 Podiceps cristatus | reverse complement strand
CCAGACCATTCTGTGATTCTGTGTGATTCTGGTAGACACCAGGTTGACTGTGAGCTGGCAATATGCCCTTGCATCACAGAAGGCCAACAGCATCCTGGGCTGTTTTAGGAAGAGTGCTGCCAGCAGGTCGAGGAAGGTTATCCTTCTCCTCTACTCAATTATGGTAATGAGACACAGGTCTGAATTGGTGGGTCTAGTTCTGGGATCCCTACTACAAAAGAAAACATAGACATGCAGGAGCGAATCCAGCAAAAGACCATGAATATGATTAAGGGACTAGAGCATCTGCCATATGAGTAGAAGTTGAGAGAGCTAGGGCTGGAGAGTTGAAGGTTTAGCAGGTATCTTACTATGTATATTAATACATGATGGGAGTGTGTAAAGAAGACAGAGCCAGGATTATTCAGCGGTGTCCAGTGACAGGACAACAGACAATTGGCATGAACTGAAACACATTTTTTTTACTGTGAGGATGGCAGAACAGTGGCATGGCTTGCCCAGAGAGGTATAGTCTCTATCGCTGCAAATACTCAAAACCTGACTGGTCACGGCCCTAAGAAATCTACTGGAGCTGACCCTACTTTGAATGAGGAAGTTGGACAGGATGATCTCCAGAGGTGCATGGTAACCTCAACAATTCTGTGATTCTGTGATGCCCATACTGGAAAACTGATGATACGAAGTCTTGTATTCCAGTACTAAAAATGTAATTCAGCTTAGTTAAAGTCACAATATGTTTATGATGTCAGTAAAAAAATATTTGATGAAGAGAATCAGGCCCTACTCATGGCTGACAGTTTTTTTTGTTTTGGTTTGGTTTTTTATAATATTATAGGTTTTTTCCTAAAATAATATGCCATGGTATTATTTTTATCTACTTCACGGATATCGAAATAGACTTTAATAATGGGTTAAATCTACAGCCTGCATGAAGGCCCTGAAAAATAAGTTAAATGTAATGGACATGATTTTTCTCTTCTTTATTAATTTGAATTAATTGCAGGTAAATTAATAGAGATTTTTACCCTAAGAATATAGTAACAACAGAAATGGTTGAAGTACTTCATGGCTCCAAGGCAAGGGAGAATGTTCATCATGTTAGGTTAGTACTAGATTGGGATAGAAGACAGATCTGTTCTGCTTACTTTGCTTTATTGTCTAGTGATAACTTCATCATTAAAACATTTGGGGCAGAACAGAAATAGCAGAAATAAACTACACTTTACTGGGCACAGGTGAATCTAAGGATGTTAGTGGTGGGACTTCATATCATATTGAAGTAACATGCAACTGTTTCTTTTAGATGTAGCATTATACATTATCTTTCATTTCTTTACTTCTAGGGTCCGAGGTGGTTGGCTTTGATGGTAAAAGTTGTCTAATTTACACATTTAATCAAAAACTCATGAGTGCACTGAAAGATGTGATTTCTCTGAAGTTTAAGACAATGCAAAGTGATGGAATTCTCCTCCACAGAGAAGGACAAAATGGAGACCACATCACCCTGGAATTAATAAAAGGGAAGCTGTCCCTACTCATTAATTTAGGTAACAGCTACAGTCTCATAAAGTCTAATATAGTTATTAGGTATTTGACTAAAACTTCTTTTAATTTGTTAAGTGGATATTAATGTATAGAGTATGATAAACTAGCAGTATATATTTGAATAATTATATTTTCATATGGAATTAATAGTTTTTATTTTTCTTCTTTCAAGGTGATACTAAAACTCATCCTTCTAATGCCCAAATTAATATTACACTGGGCAGCCTTTTGGATGATCAGCACTGGCATTCTGTTCTCATTGAACACTTTAACAATCAAGTAAACTTTACAGTGGATAAACATACTCATCATTTTCATGCAAAAGGAGAATTCAGTTATTTGGACCTTGATTATGAGGTGTGAAAATTACCTTTCCTTTATTACATTTATTAACTTTGTTATGTAAATGCAGTGAAACAAGCAAAAGAGACAGAACTTAAGTTTGTAGTGCTTAAGACTTTTGGAGTTTTCTGTCTCCTAAAGGAACGAATAAAAGAAAAAGAGATGTTCTTAGATTACAAATGCTCCACTAGACTTGCAACTCAAAATTTTCAAAAGACCATCTTTATCATCCCAGAACTCATTATTTTAATATCTTTGTTTGAGTAGTGCTGCAAGTATGGTAAACAATATGTAAACATAAGGAATAATCACCAACTCAAAGTTATTATTTTATAGCTTTATGAAAATTACAATAAATTAGTATAAAACCATGTTAGATTAAGATTTAAATTCCTGTTAAATCTGGCAAATGTACTGTGAAAAAATCTTGCTTACACAAATGCTAAATTCATGAAAAGGAATAGATGTAATTTGCTGTGACAGTTTCCCACCTAGGGTTAAAAATCCAGTATTTCATGGTTGTAATGTGATGAATGTCTGCTCGATGTTTGCCCCTGTTCTGTTTGTTGGATGAGACAGTGAGTGATAGAGCAATGTCTTGAACCCACAGATGTAAATTAATTTATTCTATTCATTTGAGTTTTTAAGCAGTTTAGAGTAAGATTTCATTCTTTTCCATGTCTGCATTATCTCATTTCAAAACTATCATTCACAAGATTAAAGTCATGATTGTGCTTAAAATTTCTGATCTAAGCCATGATGCTAAGACTTGGCTGATCATACCAATTTAATAATAAAAAAAAAAATAAATGGCAACAACAAGTTAATTTTAACTGATTGACAAATAGATTTATTTTACTAAATCAATCAGTATTGCAAATTAATTTTTCCTCTCTTCCACATAACGTAGTATAAAGTATGTGTTACCAATACAAGGTAGAAAGGAAAGGAAAAGCTACAAAAAAGCCTAAAAACTTCAAAAATATATGAACCATTGCATTCCTGACTATAAAAATTTCTCAATTTAATAATGTAATGAAACATGAGATATTGAATTTTGGGTTTTTTTAATAAAATTACTTTAAATTTAAGTGAAATTTCAAGATTATAAGATAAATAGTTTAAAGTGACCTTTTCTACAATGTCAACCAGAATAGCTTTGGAATGGGTGAGTTCAAAAGTTCACTTAAACTGGCATCCTGTTTCTGATGGTACCCAAGAGTGGAAACATAGACCAGAGTATAACTCAGGTCACCCCTGTGGCAATGCTTTTCTAAAATAATCTACTGCTTTCTAAGAGTTTCTGCCTCAGGGACTTATTAAGACAGAGTGATATTCTTGAATGTAATAGCTGTCAATGGATTTTTATTTTTATTTTTATTTTTATTTTTATTTTTATTAAATCTTCCTGTCTCTGTCTGAACCCAAGTAAATCTACAGCATCACATCAAGGAACTGCACAGCTATAACATTTTGAGAAGGAAAAAGTAGCTCCTTTCATTTGTTTTGAACCTGCCCTGGAATAATTTAATTCGATGCATTCTTGTTCTATATTAGGGTAGTTATGATATGCAAATAGTGGAGAAGTCAGGCTCAAATTTCCTATAGAATGTAGTGAATTCACTTCTCCCTTTTTGCACTATCCAACACAGACTGCATGTACTGGACCTTGTCCTCCTTTCCTTTGATTTTGCAGCTGTGATGGACCCTGAAACCTGATGGGACCCTATACTAAGCAACTGTTAAGAAGCATCCTCAGAAGGAAAAAAACCAATATTTCAGAATATTTTAATGAATACATATGACTTGATATAGCCTATTTTTTTTGTTAGCCTGTTCTTTTAATACACAGATGTGATACAGGTAATAGGCAAGAAGTGGCAGATTCATTATTGGCCAGTCTTTGACTTCTGCTCTTATGCTATTGGCAACTTCTTTCCTTAGAAAATTACTTAATAGTATCATTGATTTCTCTTCTCTTTCTAAGCTCAGCTTTGGAGGGATCCCAGTGCCTGGAAAATCAGGGACATTGTCACGCAGGAACTTTCATGGGTGTTTTGAAAATATTTATTATAATGGAGTGAACATTATTGACCTGGCCAGGAGGCATAAATCTCAGATCTACTTTGTGGTAAGAGATTCGGTTAAGAAAGGATAAATAAGTAAAATAGAGAAAAGAAAAAGACAACAGCCACTTTCATATGCGACCTGTTATCACACAGTTCTAGTAAAATCTATGTTGTTTAATGAAAGAAAAATCAAGGAATCACCCAATTGGGCTATTTATATTTACTGCTGTACAGACTCATCCAATAGACAATGCAGGATGTATTTCATTCTTCAGCTCTTTAGGTGACATTTAGATGTGTGTGAGATCTCATTTGTGTGGTATCTCACTGTTGTGCACGTACAAAAGCCAACGAGTAAAATAAGAAGCATCTGAAGTCATCAAAGCTCTCGCTTTGACTTCTGTACCTGACTAGTAAGAACACCAGCAGTACATTTAAAATACCTTCTATTGTTGAGAACACTGATCCACTCTGTTTTCTCAAGAGCATTATAATTTTGATAGATAATTCTGTTTGTCAATTTATACTGCCCTTTGTCTGAAGAGCTGGTAGTTTAGGTTGATGAGTTTAATGCATTTACTGTGACACAGCCAACAGTTGTATTAGCCAAATCCCTACCATTTAGAGAAACAGTTCCAATAATGAATCAACTTTCTTCTGTGTTACAGAAGACTTTCTATAAATTCTACTAAGTCCTTTGACTTTTTCCAATAGTATGAAAACCATATCTATTTGCAGTATTTATTTATTATACAGATGTATGATGGAAACAATCAGTTCAAAATACGAAACGTTTTCAAACTCCAAAACTTTTGAATTGGATTTAAATTCAGAATATGAACAATCAAATTTGGTCCTCTGTCCCAGAAAAAATGGATGACAGGCATCTCTTCTCATGTGAAGCTGATCTGAAATATTCCAGAATTAACAAAACTGATACCTCCATATAATATCCTGTCCATGATGCCGATGATGTTGGGGAGAGGGCAGTTGTAGAAGGCTCTGTGTGGACTAGTGAAAGGGGAACTATGAAATTATTGTCATAGGAAATGTCATCATCTTAATCTCAAATGATTTAAACTGTTATGCTACTTTCAAAACAATTTAGGAGATGTTTTATAGTGTAAACACGCCAGGAAGTATCTATGTTACCATAGAATCCGTGGTAAATAGCCACTTTGCTGGTCTGATACAGTATCAGGCAGCTGTCCAGATAACGTGGAGGGAGAATCTGCAGATGGTAAGCTTTTAGCATTTAACAAGGTTTATTAATCTGGTAACTGCCTTTTCACTATGGGTCAGTTCAGTTGACTATTCATTTCTCTACAGCTGAGTTCATAAAGCAGAGCTTTTATTTATTTATATATTTTCTTTGAAGAAAATGAAAACGGATAAACTGTAATGTCTTGCTGTGGCAGGGACTAGTGAATATTTTTCTTAAATCAGTCTTTTGCTTTTTACTATAAGGTCAAAGGTTTACATATGTTCAGAAGTTTAAAAGCTCTTTGTGTTGAACAGAAGTTAAATGTAATTTAAATTCTAAAGACATTCATCTTTTAGTAATCATCTGTATAGAACAAATTAGTTACAGTTCAAATGGTGCCAGCAAGTCATTAGATCAAAGTGCATATTGTATCACTACCAAGAGTCATAAAGTATTAACGAACTCTAACACCAGATGCAGAAAATGTGTTATTCCTGTTCCAGCCTTCTTATCTATACCACTCAGTATAACCAAAGATGCAGGTTAAGCTCAAAGGTTGTCAATGAACTCATCCACAAGTTTATTTAGGTATGTAAGAACCAGTGATTTCAGAAGCAGTCAAGCACAAAATAGACTCTAGGTGCCTAAATACTACTCATGATCTGATCCATATGGGCCTGCCTGAAAATGTGTTTCCTTATGATTTATGAAGTATATGTTCCACATTTGTAAGTAACAAGGGTTTGTAAGTGGAATTTTCTCTACATGTTTGTGGAAACAAATTCTGAGGTCAGTGCACATCTCCAGTTGCATTGATTTGGAAAGACCACTCCTTGGTCCAGCAAAATGATTTTTTTTTTCTCAAATTTAACACTGCCTTAAACAATCTGTAGCCAGGCTCAACATTTTTCTCTGCATGCAAGCACTTAGAGTCCTGTAAATATTTGTACCAAACTTTGCATTCACTGACATTTTATCTGACATTCAGAAATTTGCCAGGTCCCTAATGCTTCCTGAGACTGAGCCAAAATAGAAACAAAGCAGGTCTGTCTGACTCCTGAAGTACCATTAAATCACCCGTGTAATTTAGGATCTTACCTCATTCACTCAAAGTGCCTTGCCACTCTTTGCTCAGGCAGATATATCTGCTCTGGTCAAACAACTAGTTAAACATTTCTCAAACAGATAGTGTTCTTATGTATTTATATTTGATTTTTAGACTAACACATTCAAGTATTGCAAAAATTAGTTTCTATGCATAATGTTTTGAAACTCTGTAGTTTCCATACAAAAGTTCTCATGACTGTTATTCCCCTATGTTCCTAATGCCATATTTGTTTCATTTCTTTCTAGGGCAACATGTCCTTCTCATGTTTAGAGCCACAAGTGGTTCCTGTTACATTTCTGAGCTCCAGCAGTTATCTGGCACTGCCAGGCACATCAGGGCAAGATGAAATATTCATCAGTTTCCAGTTTCGCACCTGGAACAAGGAGGGACTTCTATTATCTAGCAAACTGCACCAGACTTCAGGAGGTTTCCTCATATATCTGAGTGATGGGAAAGTTAAAATCAGTCTTCATAAATCAGGAAAAGCACTGAGTGACATCACTGCAGGTAACAGAAATGAAGAAAAATATTCCAAGATTCCTATGCATAAAAAACCAAGTTAATGGAAAGTAATTTAAATTGGTACTTACATTCTTGAATTAGTTTTATGACTAGTATGTGCCTTACTTGTGGGAATTTTAATCCCAAACGTTTCTAAATACTTTATTTCCTCACAAACTTGTATCTATGCATGTATCCCCATGATTAGGTAGAAATTACTCCCAATAATATAGGCTGCAAAGTTAAGCTCTTAGCTTTCCATAGCTACAGTATATAAATCTCATATGTATAATCTAGGAAATTTGATAAAACTAAGTAACTTTTTCAGTTCTGAAGTGTAAACAAGATAATGTCTTACTTTGTCAAGAGAAGCCATTGAGATGTTTTTACCATTTATCTGTGCCTTCACAGGGTATCAAGGAACTCATTTTTCTATCAAGTTATACATCATTATAAATGTTATGGGTTTTGTTTTCTAGAGGTCTCAATTACAGAGCTGTCTATGAAATTTGGACAGAGGATGCCCAATAGCAGATTGCGTTCCAGAAAGCTGGGACAAATTTGAGTCTACATAAAGAAAGGGGAAAAAAAAAAAAAAAAACAACCACCCAAAAAAAAAAAAAACCAAACAAAAAAAAAACAAACCAGAAAAAGGACAAAAAGAAATGGAGAAGTTGAGGAGACTGAATAATTAAGAGCTAAAAGGTCATTTTTGTAGTTAATCACTTAATTGAGACTAGATCATCTACTTTCATTAGTGTGCACTGCTAGGCAGCCCTCAGAGTAGAGCTGAGATTTCCAGAAAGCATACCCTCTAGTCTTCTTCTGAGCCATTTCCCTATTGGTAAACAAATATATAAGGACAAGAGGATAAGGCAAATACAGTAGGATACTGTCATGTTAGAGAGTATCCAACCAGGATTCTGAGGAGCCTCTCTCAGCTTTCACTTTCACTCAGTTTAAGAGCAAGGGAATTCCCTCTTTCACAAAGAGGCTCCTCAGTTTTTCTGAGTACTGTTAGCTCTTGATGAGGGAACAGCAAGACAGCTGGCTCAGACAGGGATCTCTTTCTTTCAGGAAATGTGAGAGCAGGACAGAGCTGACAACATGTCCATCTTTCATGGCTTTTTAAAAAATGGTGAGAAGCAGTAACGTCACCATGTGATTGTATCAATATCTTCACGTTCACGAAGCAGTGCTTCATCAGTAGTATACTATGCTGACACTCCATGCATCACAGCCGCCTCAGAGTTCCTCATCCTTTATGTAAACAAATGGAATTTTACTCCTTTCTTGTAGAATGATGAAATAATCATTCCAGAATAAGTTCTCAGACAAGAAAAACAAGAACAGATAGATTAGTCAGATAAATGGGATTCCAAAGAATATATGAAGGTGAGGAAATGAGGCCAAGTCTGGTGGTTTCTGTATGGACAAAGATGATCAGAGACCACTAGCTGAAGGAAGATGTCATAGAAGCAAAGGGTAATTTGGCTGCAGAAAACATAATGATGATATCCAAAACATCAGTTGGTCCCAGATTTATTTTGAACTGTACACAAGCATATATTTCATATTTCATATTCATAAAGCAGGAATATTATCAGTGAAAAAGAAGCCAACTTGGCTCCAGTAATATAATGTGTAAACTGAATTAACAAGTAACAGGTAAGAAAACTGCATTTGGCTTTGATACTTAGAAAACAAGTTAAGGATTTGAATGTGTGAAGAACTTAATCTTCTGTAGAGTATATTCATTGGAATGATAGGAACCAAACCAAAGACACCTTCAGGGGAGTTTTCAAGCCAGAATATAGAGAGCTTAATGATGATGTTTAGTGCTAATTTGTCTTGAGCAATAGCAAATACAGTAAGTAAAATAAGCAGTTACTGAAATAAAAATACAGAATACATAAAAAACATAATTATCCTAAAAATTAAAGCCCCCAAGTCTCTTTCCAACCCCACAGAATTAAAAAAGTTATGTAAAAGATAGAGAAAATGTCACCAAAAAAAAAAACCAAAACCAAAACCCAAACAGTGCAAAACCAAAATAAGAATCATATCTAAAATGCTCACAAATCATGTATTTGGCTGTGTAAGGCAGGCAAAGAGAGCAAAGCAAAGACAAGCAGAGCAAAGAAACAGCCACAGGATCTGAAGATGAGGCTTTTTTAATCTTAGTTCTGTGCCCTTATTTCTTCTAGATTGAGTCTTTACTTCAATTCCTGATATAAAATGAAAATTCCTTTAAGGGGGAAAAAAAGAAAAAGAAAAATTAAAAAGTTAAACATAGCCCTGAAGCTCATTATGTTTTTACAGGTGTATAATGATTAAAAATAAAATTTTAAACAGTTGATTATTTTTATTCAAAAAGAGATTGTAAGCTGGTAATGACCATGAATAATGTTGAAATCTACATAAATACTTTGATCCCTTTTCTGTGGGTGATAATAAGATCAGCCCTGGTATTTGTTATAATCTAAAATAACTGATGCACAAAGAGTACCACTTTAATGACAAGAGGTTTCCCTAGGCTCACCATTTGAAAATGTCAATTCCTTAGTAAGAATGTCAGTGGTATGCAGTTAACAGTGATGAATTTGGCTTTTTGGGAGCTATTTCAATTTCAGTTCAATTAGGTGATGTGTGTTAAAGAAACTATTGCAATGCAGTGTCATTTTATCCAACCAGCTGAAGGTGGTGGCACTTTTAACAGCTGTAGACTTGCACACAGAGCAATTTCTTCAGTTTCAAAGTTGCAAAACAATACATAATATATTAGCTGAAAGACCCCAAAATAAATCTTGGCACTCTAGGGTAAAACAGAATTTAGTGTTCGCATGCTATGTTAAGCTTACTCTTCACAAAGTCTAACAGGAGGAATGGTGTTTGTCTTTGTGAAGACAGAAACTACTGAAAAAAACATCTTATTCTCTTCTGAGAAAGAAGCTATCTAACAAAACCATATGGGGATCTTTTTCTTCAGTTTTTGAAGTGTTTATCGTTACACACACTGAAGCAATTCAAATCCTTACTTGAAGACTGAGTAATTAAATTATGGATGGCTGGACAGGTTTGTTCCCCGACAGGCAAGGACTTATGACCTGACTTTCACACACAGACACATGATATTTGATAATTAAATCAGAGCATATTTATCTGTGCACAGTTCTTAAATTCATTATCATGTGTATTTTAAAGATTTCTTCAACCATATAAACATGAGGAGAATGGAATGTTAATTCATGAGTGATTAACTTATAATAAGCCATATCCTTCTTTTACAGAATGATTTTTTAATATCTTTCCTTTGTAGCCTCTTTTGCAAGCTGGTCATCAAATATTCACAAAGAAATAACATAGCTTAAAAAAAAAGAAATTAACACAAAGTTAATTTGTATTGAATGATGAGTCAAAATTGAATTACAACATGTATAAATGTTTGAGATCTTATTACTCAGTTTCTTCACATGACCCTCTCTTTCTATGCAGCTTTTAATTTCTATACAGCTTTTAATTAAGTGATGTTAACAGTTATTGCATTTGGTAGTTATACTTCAGACTAATCTATAAGTTACTTTCTCTATATTATTCTTTTTGTTTCTCGCTGATCTTTGAATAAGTTATATACATTGTCTTTTTATACGTGTTCCTAAGGTTGAATGTCATTATTCTGCAAGCCCTCCCACAGATCTTTTTTGTTTAGTGCTTAGATATTAAAATGATGGAGGTACTACTAATGAGAATAAATGGATATCTTGTTTAATAGCTACCTTATTATGCACTAAAAGTTTAATTGCTATTTTTTCCTCACTTGTGTTCTGATAAAGCATTTTTAAAACTCCAAGTAGAGCACCAGAAAAAAAAAATTCAGATGGAACATAAATGTTAGCAGTCCACTGGCCCCCACCATTTTTGTGTCATACCAATCCATGGTTTCGTACAAGCAAATGTGAATTTAATCGAGGTTCTCAATTCAACTGCTACAATGAGCTGTTTTCTCAGGAGTGTGTTGTCCTCCCACAATGGCATTCCTCAGTCCTCAGAATTAATGAAAGGGCCTTTTGGGAAGTCTTAAATTGACCTAGACAAACTTTGCTTAATGTCGGTAATCATGCCAGTCTGTATGAAGAGGAGATAAAATATCTTTCCCAAAATCATTTAATAGGTCAGTGTGATGAACTACAGTAAATAAACCAAAAATTCATATAATTGATTTTCTAGTAACAACGTGTTGTTTTTTTTATTTTTTACTTCAGTCATTCATTCAATCTCCTTCTTTATGTTAAGGAATTCTCTTACCTCCCTTGACAGTCAAATATTGCAATCTTTGGAATATGGTTTTCTCACCAGAACAAGAAGTTACTGAAGCAGGATGCAAAACTAAACAATTAAAACAACGCTTGCAATGATTGAAATGAAATTGTAGAATTTATTGTTAGATTTAACATCTTTAGTAATGGCATAGGTAGTGAGATTGAGTACATTCTGAGCAAATTTGCTGATGCCACGAAGCTGAGTGGTGCAAGGTCCAGAGGGACCTTGGCAGGCTTGAGGAGTGGGCTGCATCAAAAGGAGGTCAAGGGAGGTTATTCTCCCCTTCTACTCCACTCTCATGAGACCACACCTGGAGTACTGCATCCAGCTCTGGGGTTCCTAACAGAAGGAAAACATAGGCCTGTTAAAGTGCATCCAGAGGAGGGTCATGAAAATGGTCAGAGGGCTGGAATACCTCTCCTATGAAAACAGGCTGAGAGAGTTTGGGGTTGTTCAGCCCGGAAGACAAGAAAGCTTTAGGGACACCTTATTGTGGCCTTTCAATACTTAAAAGGGGGCTTATAATAAAGATGGTGAGTGATTTTTTCACAGAACCTGTAGTGATAGGACAAGGGGTAATGGTTTTAAACTGAAAGAGGTTAGATTTAGATGTCCTCCCCCTGGAAGTGTTGGAAGTCAGGTTGTATGGGGCTTTGAGCAACCCAATCTAGTAAAAGAACTCTCTGCACACATCAGAGAGATTGAACTAGATGGTGCATAAAGGTCCCTTCTAATCTAAACTATTCTCTGACTGTCTGATTCCGTGATTACTAAAGGAAAAGATAGCATATTGCAGAGATGTGATTGAGGAAAACACCATTCACTTGAGGTATCTACAAATAAAGAAACTCCTTGTTTAGTCTTAGAGATAATGTGAAAGAAGCTGGAGCTATATAGACTATACATATTTTGCAAGTTAGTTTATTATTGAAGGATAATTCCACAATAATTTATAGAAGAAAAGTAATTATTTTACTGGGAACTGGGAAAAAACCTTTCTCATACTTCATTTTCTGTGCTTTAAAAAAGACATTTTCATATTCTTTGTTTTAGCATACCTGTTACCTTTTGATGACCTTCACTGAGGTTCACAATGATATAAAAGACCAAAGGATGCTTTATCTGTTTCTAAATCTTTGTTGATTTTTGTTCAAAGTTAGTAAAATGTTTTGATATATTTGATGAGTTCTTGCTGTAAAATAGTGTTAAAAGAAAGGGGAGATAAATAATAGTACTCATTAAGTCTTGAAACTTCATTTTACAGAGTGACTCATCTACAGCCATAATATTGCAAGGCAGCAATAATATTTTACTAATGCTTATCTACTGTGTTTTTTAGATGTCTGTTACACATCATATTATCTAGCCAAAATGGCTAGGCTTCAAGGCATTTTTGTGTTCCTCAGCTCGATAGGACACCAACCCTAACATAAAGGTTGCTGTAAGTTATATTAACTGCCACCAGCACAAAGGGAATTCTTTAGCAGTTGAATATCTTCGACATAGAAGGAAACTCATGTTACTCCCTCCACATTGTCTGTAGGACTATGTAAATCCTTGCTATCAAAAGATTACCCCTCTACAGGTGACCTTTTGGTAGCCAGATGTAATAGCATTAATACTATTTTATATTGTGGGGAATAAGGTTTCCTATTTTTATTTTAGTAAGAAGTCCATTTCTATAAATATCATGAATATGGAGCTTTACAGAATTAGAAAATACACCTATTCACCCAGAAAATTAGTGATAGCTTTGATGTTGGTTACTTACTCTGACTGTAAGTGTACTGCTCCTGTTAGCAAACCCAAATGCTACTTCTCATAGAAGATTGCAACCAAAATAAGTAATGGACAGAAAACCAGAAAATGGGTATCAGAAAACCCATGGCCACAGCCCTATGCTTTCTGCCATTATATTAGATGGGTGAATTGGTCCTGGAAGTGCAACACAGAGATGGTCTGTTAGCCATAGCTTTTATATAATTCCACTGAGGCTAGGGATAAAGTAAAATGCTAAAGGCTTTTTGTTATGTGGTCCCAAATATATACAGTGGTTGAATTAAGGAAACAAATAATAAAAAAGTTGTATAAGACTAATAATACATGAAATACATTAGAGATATTTTCTAGATGATAATTTATCTGAATTTATAATGTGATTCTAAGATTTACCTCTAGATTGTTTTCTGATCTTGTTTTTAGACTGTAGTAGTTAACAATACATGAATCCTAGTTATGATGTAAGTAGGTAGTTGAAACTTTTCATCTTTCTGTTTTTATCTCCTTTCCTTCTGTTCAAACTAATCAGTTAACTAGTGAACTATTTCTCTAGAATATATGATGCATTCTAGAGAGGAGTCTGTAAATGCGTGAAATTTCAAGAGGGAAATCACATCACAAACCACAGGCACTCTGTAGTTGAGAAAAGACTTTACATAATTCAAAGGTTGTATTCTTTGTTCGTCGCCAAAAGAAGTATCTCTGTTCTGAAGGACACTCAAGAACATGATTGACTTAAAGCACTTCTTAAAGATCATAATGTGCTTACATACTGCATTGTATAAAATTGATTTAAGTATATGTATGTGTTTTCCAGAATAAGGTCTTTAGGTTTATTGCTTTGTGGCACCTTACACATGCACAGCCAGAGGTAACGTAAATTGGTGTTAGTGGCTAAATTCTCAGAAGATTTTCCCATACATTTCCAATAAAAGAGACAACTGAAGTAAAAATAAACTTGTGACATTGACATGACGGTTGCTGAAGCTTTTAACATCTACAGGATTTTGCTGTTTTATTAAGTTGTAATATAATGACTACCTTTGATTTTAAAAGATCAAGAAATCCTTTGTAATAGTGCAGTAAAAATGTGTATTATGTTTAAAATACTGTATCAGCCATCACAATGATATCTTAATGATAACCTCCTTAGATTGGGAGGATACTTTTTGTAGTCACTACATTAAATGGATTGTATTACTGATAATTTGGAGTATAACAATAGTAAGGCTTATTCACTGCAGTGAAGTTTTTCTTTATTTTTTCTTTATCAGATAGGAAACAAGGGAATGGACAAAAGTTCTGTCTTCAGAAGAGACATTTGTGGCTCTTATTCCTTTTTTTTCTTTTTTTTTTTCCTCTCATTATCATTTGGAGTTTTTATGTGGGCAATGAGTGCTCTACCAGTCTCGCCTCCTTTCAAGTCTATAACTTTCAGGTAGTATAAGAAATAATGGATGTTTATACTTCATTTTGTTCTTTATTTTTCTTTCCAGGTGCTGGATTAAATAATGGCCAGTGGCATTCTGTATCCTTCTCTGCCAAAAAGAATCGTATCAGTATAATAGTGGACAATGATGTGACCTCGTCTGCTCATGCCTCTGTACCTCTGCAAATTTATTCAGGAGATGTTTTCTACTTTGGAGGTGAAATATGTTGTTTATTTATGCTGGCAATATCCCACAGTTAAACATAAATTTTCCATGACATATCTAATCAAATGGTGGGGATTATTTGGCTTGCCTCAAGTCTTCTTTGCCTAGCTTGGATATCTCTCAAAGGATACGATTTTCAGGCACTGCTATAATGTTTTTGACTTTGTGTTTCCTTAAAATTTTATAATGATGGGTAGAATAAATTACCACCCTAAATCCTTGGTCATTTTTTAGAACATCATTTTCTAGTATTATGCTCTGACAATTGAATATAGTCTGGCTGACAATAAGGCAGACACACAAAGGTGTCTCTCATTGCACACATTGCGTTGCTAAATCAAGTTTTTGTGAAAATATTCCACTGGGATGACTTCAGGTTTTCACCTTAAGTAAACGCTCACTTACTTGTTCAGATATCCTATTTAAATGATACAAACACTTATTTTTTTTTAATATATTTTACTACGATGACACGACTTCCCTATATTTGGATAATATAACTTGTGCCTAAAAACTAAATTTAGATATCTTCATTTCACTAGGAATATCAACAATTTTCTGTCACCAAGTGATTTCAGTACTTAAAGGGGGCCTCAGTACTTAAAGGGGACCTATAGGAAAGAGAGGGAGAATCTTTTCAGTAGGGACAATGGTGATAGGACAAGGGGTAATGGTTTTAAACTGAAACAGGGTAGGTTTAGATTAGATGTAAGGAAGAAATTCTTTACAATGAGGGTGGTGAAGCACTGGATCAGGTTGCCCAGAGAGGTGGTGGATGCCCCATCCCTGTAAAAATTCAAGCCCAGGTTGGACGGGGCTCTGAGCAACCTGATCTGGGTAATGGTGTCCCTTCTCACTGCAGGGGGTTGGACTAGATGGGCTCTGGGGGTCCCTTCCGACCCAAAACATGCTATGATTCTACGATTCTATGATTTTGTCATTAATCACATATATTGTTACTGATAGAGTGGAGCAGGTTCTTATGTCTAAATTAGCTGGGAACAGACTACACAATAGCAATGTTAAACAGCATCTGAATACATTATTCAACATTAGCCTACTGCTTCATCTCTTAGTAGCTTAGGAATTCATTACTGAACTATTTATTAACAATTCTCAGATTTCTGAGAAAACTGTAAAGAAGCATGGACCAAGTCATTGTCCACAGATCAGTTCCCTTGAAACAATGGGTTGTAAATAAATTTCATGCTCACAAGTAAATATAGGAACTGCTACATGAGCAGCCATGTGACTTTTCACATCTGCCATCTAGCCTACTTTGCTAAAGATACCCCGTGGCCTGGCTGATAATCAGATAAAGATACAGAATATTAGCCTTCAATAGCCAGAAAACTTATTTTTTCCCCTTCTGTATTGCTTCAGGTTACCATGTCACTGATTAGATGATTTGCATCATTTCAGGGTTGATGGTACAGGTGAAGAGATCAGGAGGGATGTGAGCGGTTGCAAAAAGCAGCATATTCAATTAAGTTGTACAAGGACACGTCTATTTATCTTTTGGGGAGTGGAGACGGCAAATTAATTCCAAGAATACTGAAAGTAATAACTGCATATCCATCCCTCAGCTTCTCTGGTTTCAGCTTTATAGCTGAAATCAGCAGCTTGTGCATGTTGTACGAACTCGGGGAACACTAGAAAAAGGTTTCAGAGTTTAGAAAATTCTTTATGAAAGTTTTATGTCACATATCAGTGTCAAAGTGCAGACAATGCATTCTGACTTTCTTTCTAAGTCTATATGAATATTTACCATGTTTCTGTATGCTGGTTGTTAAAACATGAATATCAGCCTTCCAAGAGAGGTGTCCTGAGGACACAGTTGTTAGTTTGCTTGTTTTAATGAATACAAAGTATGCAAGAAATGTGCATGCTTAGCTAGGAAAATGTGTAATAAACACGAAAATACTGTAACATTATGTCAGCACAATTTCTAGTCATGCTATCAAGGATATGCTACCTCTCTCAGTTCTTGGAATAATAACTGATTGCAACTATGAGGACAGAAAGAGATTTAATATTGCAATAAGCACATAAGGTAAATTTCATTATTAAAGGATTTCTTCCTGTCTTTAATACCCAGCCCACAATTATAAGGAATCCCAGTTTCATTAATATTAATGACATTGCCTTTTCTCTAGCAGAACTAGAAGACAACTTTCAAAAAGACAGACACCAAGAAAAAAAATTTGAGACAAAATTTTGTAGAATAGCTAAGTGTAAAAGATATAAACTTTTTCTGTCTTGTCTGTCTTCTTTTTTTTTCTTTTTTTTTTTTTTTTTTATTTCTAATATGAACTCCACTGGAAGTATCTAATTCTCAAATGAGTTTCAGATTTTTCAACAAAAAAATGGCAGAATTTATTTTCCTGTTTTATTGTAGAATGCTGTAAAGAATGTGATTAGACCTGTAACTGATTTCTCTAAATATTTGTGTTGCTGAGAAGTTACTGTGCTAGTCCAAGGATTTGTTGTTCTTAAAGTATTATGCCAAGTAGATAATAAATATTTTCCTTTAGAAAGGTGGTGACAGTTTAGAGCAGTTTGATTCTTCACTAGAGTAAAACACACTAAGAATTTATTTATTTATTTCATTTCAGTTTTAGTTCTTTTGCTATTGTATACTTCTCAAAATCATATCTATACTATTTATGTTGTTATAGACTCCTTTGAATAGTTTTACTAGTTTCCACTGTCATTTTGCTTTCTTGTATAGTAAATGTCTCCACTGTCTTTACAGAACTTCAGAAGTAACCATTAGCTCTGTGGAATAGAGAAGTCTTTTAAAAGTCACTGCTTCCTAACATCATGAAACAAGAAGGTCTTTAAATGCTGTGAACCAGAATGCAGTATTGTTTGACTAAGATCAAAGAATGGCCCTTGTGCATCATTCCAGAAGGAATATTACCCTTTGGAAGAAAACCAGAGAAAAAAATATTTTGTCATGCAGTGTTAAGCTGTCTCAGGAAAAAATTGCTCAATGGACACGGTTTAAATGAAATCAGGGTCAAAGCAATTTATTCATTTGTTAACAATGTTTAATTAATTGTCAATCAGTGAAGAAGGCATTTCAGGATCAGTAACACAATAGACAAACTACAATATTAGGTACATACAGAATGCTGTTCATAGGTTGATTGGGACATCCAGACATTGTGTAGTCCAGCCCCCTGTTCTAAATGATTCTGATGAGATCAGGTTGTACAGGGCTGTAACCACTCAGACCTTGAACAGCTCCAAGGATGGAAATGTCATAAGTCCTCCGGGCAAACTGTTTTCATATTGACCACCCTCATGGTAAAACCACTTGTTGCTAATGTCTGATCAGAATTTGCTGGGTTTTACTTTTCTCCTTTGCCTCTTGTCCCATCATTGGGCACTTCTGGAAGAAGTCTTTCTCCATCTTCTCTGTATCATCTTATCAGATAGCTTTATCCTCTCTTCTTAAAATGGAACAGGCTCAGGTTTCTCAGTCTCTCCTTGTACACTGTGTGTATTCAGCTCCCTGACCACCTTCGAGGTTTTCACTGGACTCACTCCAGGATGTTGATGTCTTTCCTGTACTGAGGAGTCCAGAACTACAGCACTTGAGATTTGGTCTTATAAATGCCACATAGAGGGAAGGACTGCTTCCCCAGATCTGCTGGCTGTGCTCGTAATAACACAGCCCACAAAGCCATTGGCCTTCTGTGCTGCAAGGACACATTCATGGCTCAAGGTCCACCTGTTGGCCACCAGGACCCCAGGCCTTTCTCTATGGATCTAGGCAGTTATCCTCCAGCTTGGACAATTGCATGGACTTGTTTCATCTCAGGTTTCATTCCTCTAGCCTGCTCAGGTCCCTCTGAGTTGCAGCCCTGCCCTCTAGCATTTGAACCTTGCCCCCACCTTGGTATCAGTAACAGGCTTGCTGAAAGTGCACTCTGACCCGTCACACAGGTCATTAATGAAGACATTAAACAGCATAGCTCTCACTACTGATCTCTGAAGGACCCTCTGTTCACTGACCATCCGCTGGACTTTGCATCATCAATGGTCCGTTTATCCCACCTATATCTTTTCAATCTGGTGATAAGGAGACTATAGAAAACTGTTAGGGGCTTTGCTAAAGGTATGCAAAGTTCACTGCTCTCCCTTTGTCCACAGTGCCCATCACCTCAGTAAAGAAAACAAAGAGCTTGGTCAGGCATAATTTAGCCTTGAATCTGAAGTTACCCAGTTACCTTCTTCCCTTCACATACTTAGAAATAGGTTCCAAGAAAATATGCTCCATGAGCCTGCCAGGGACTGTGTAAGGCTGACTGGCCTCTAGTTTCCTGTGCACTCCTTCTTGCTTTTCTTGAAGATGTCTGTAACATCTGCCTTTTCCAGTCATCAAGAAGCTCACCACATTGCAAAGACCCTTTGAGGATTAAAATGATAATGGCTTCACAATCAAAATGGCAATTATTGCAATAATATTGGTCAGCTCCTGCAGCACCCTTAGGTGCCCCTTGGACTCTTTCTTCCTTTATTGTGGGTACTTCTTCCCTTCTTCATACTCTGCTAGGACATGGCAAGCCTAACAATTGGTTTTACCAGTGAAGAGTGAAGAAAAAATGCTTTGCAGTTCTTCCCAAGACCCTGTCACCAGATCCCTTGCCCCATGGAATAGTGCACCCATAATCTCCTTAGCTTTACTTTTGCTGCTGTTGTACCTATAGAAACCTTTTTAGAATCATAGAATTGTCTAGGTCAGAAGAGATCTTGAAGATCATCGAGTCCAACCATTAACCTAACACTGCCAAGTCCACCACTAAACCATGTCCCTAAGAGCCATATCTATGTGTCTTTTAAATACCTCCAGGGATGGTGACTGAACCACTTCTTTGGGCAGCCTGTTTCAGTGCTAGACAACCCCTTTTGGTGAAGAAATATTTTCTAATATCCCATCAAAACCTCCCCTGGTCCAATTTGAGGCCATTTCCCCTTGTCCTATCACCTGTTACTTGGGAGAAGTCTAATTCCCACCTCACTCCAACCTCCCTGAGCCTCCTTTTCTCCAGGCTAAATAACTCCAGTTTCCTCAGTCACTCCTCATAAGACTTGTGTTGTAGATCTTTCACCATCTTCTTTGCCTTTCTTTGGAAACGTTCCAGCACCTCAATGTCTTTCTTGTAGTGAGGGGCCTAAAACTGAACACAGTATTCAAGGTGCAGCCTCACCAGTGTGAGCACAGGGGAGAAATCACTTCCCCTTTTATTGAACCTCACCTCCCATGATAGTTTTAACTCCATCTGAGGTCTGGATTTCCTAGCTGTATTCCTAGACACACAGGTAATGTCTTTGTATTCCACTCCAAATTGCACGTCCCTGCTTCTACCTTTTGTGTACTTTCTTTTTGTGTTTGCACTCACTCAGGAGCTCCATGTTTATGTTTGCAGGGCTTCTGCCACATTTGCTTAACTATTTTGATAGTGCTATGGATTTTTCTTAAACTCCTAAGAGCTTTTGTAGAAAAATATCCAGCCCTTTTGCTCTCCAAAGCAATTTCCAAGAGGATCCCCAAAACACGTCCTGAACAGACCAACATTCTGAAGTCCAAGGTTGTAATTTTGCATTTTTTCTTGCTCTCTTCTCTGTGGATCATAAGTGCCACAGCCTCATGTTTGCTGTAATAAAGACTGTCCTGAACATTCACTTTTTCTACCATTTCCTCCTTGTCTATGCATAGCAGGTCCAACAGAGCATCTCTCCTACTTGAGTCATTGATGACCTGCATCAAGAAATTGTCTTTGGTACTTTCCAGAATCTTCTGGACAGCTTGATAAATTAAAATCACTGTGCTTAGTAACTAATTTTTGTCTTATTTGACTTCAATTATGACTTAAAACTTGTCCAAATGTTGTGCGCCTTGTATTGTAGCCTAACATTTTGTGACTAAGGTCAGTCAGTCCATCTGTTTACATCTTGATTTCATTAATTGCTTTGGAACTGTCACTTCGGTTATCCTTTACCCAATTTTTTAGAGATACTTTTGCATATGCTTTAAAAACAGTACGACTGCACAGAAATATTTCTTTAGAGTTGTACCACCATGCTTAATCAGAAGATCTTCTGGCTAAAGTCTTCTATCCACAAAGTTTACAATACCTGGAATTGTCTACTTTTGGAATATATAAATTTCTTAATAAAATATTTTTTTCAGCTTCAGGTTTTATGCTTCTTTCAGGCTGCCCTAGCAATGGAAACATTTCTGAATGTAATACCTCATTTGGTGGCTTTCAAGGATGCATGCGACTCATTTCCATTGGTAACAAAGCAGTGGATATGATCTCAGTTCAGCAAAATATTTTCGGCAGTTTCAGTGACCTTCAGATAGATTTATGTGGCATTATAGACAGGTAAGAAAATAATATTTACTAATTTATTTATTTATTTATTTATTTGAATGTTGTGTTTCTAATACTGGTTTGATGACAAAGAACAGAATGCTTACAAAATCGCATGCTGCTTCTTTTGTAAGAATTCAAACGTCTAGAATAAATGCAGTATACGTAGCACAGCAATTAGATTTCCATGCACTGCAAATAAAATCAGAGTAACTAGGGTTAAAATTATTTGATGTTTCTGACAAATTTTAAGTATCTTACTTTCTTTTCAGGTAAAGCGGTAGACGCAAACCCCCTCCTGTGATATGTAGTCCCATTCACCCTTTGAAATGCTATGTTCTTTACAAGTTATTGCTGCCTCCTATATTCTACTCATCCAGAAACACAGTTGATAGTATTCATCACAGTGAGTGAGCAATCTTTTTTAGGCTATGGTTAGAAATAATCTCATAACTCACAATAGATGGTATTAGCATTTACCTGAAAGAGAGTGACAGTTCAAGTGTCTCCCTCTACAGGGAGGAAAGATTATACACCTTCACTGAAATAGATCAAAATGCTTGATGGAAAGGCATTGCTGGAGTTCAGTGTGGAGAAGGCAGATGAGCCAAAAAGGGGGTCACAGAACAGCAGAGGCTTCTGAGAAGAGAGGGAGCAGACACAAAAACGGGCAAATGGGAGAAGCTTTCCAGTGTAGGCTCAAGAGAATGTAGCCACAAACATCAGTGCAAACTCTGCTTTAATCCAGAAATGATTGCCTTGGACCAAGCTGAAATGACCAATGAGGAGGGGAAAGGTGCTTATAAACATTTCTCCCCCACCTTCTAAATTTCTAGTCCTCAAAAGTCACCTCAAAAGTGGGGATCTTCATAGTCAAACACATTAAAGGAGTTCTAAGCAAGATTATGAGTGGAAAACATCACCAAATTGGCTCATAATATAGTTGATGCCAATTACTGTCTCTGGTTTACCATGGATATTTCAATGTATAGTGTAATTAGGGATCCCTCAAAATGCTCATCTCAGAGCTGTAGTTTAGGAACCATGCTGCCCTTCTATACACACAGAGATGCTTTGGCAGGGGGGTTGGCAGGGGGGTTGGAACTAGATGATCTTCAAGGACTCTTCCAAGCCTAACCATTCTATAATTATATGTTTTGCCTACATTTTTAAAGGAAGATAGTGCATTTTTAAATGTTGTGATTCCATTTCCTGTCAGCTTTTGAATGGCCATACTATGTAAGTGTGAACATGTGGGGTTTTTAAAAAAAAAGCTTGTGCGTATAAGTGCGTATAAAGTCACTCTGTGAATCTCAGTATATAGAAATCCAACATTGTTTACCATATTCTAAATGTCATAATCTCTTGACTCTTAATCAGTGCACATTCCCTTTATTCAGAACTTTGCCCTACCTTTTTGAATACTTTTTTTGTTGCTTTTAAGCACAGCATCAAAAGGGGTCAGATTTGTATATAGTCCTTCCTCATATTTTTATCTTACTGATTTTTTATAACATATGAAGATAGTTACCACCCTTATTTTATGTCAGTATCACTCATCTGTTTTTTTTTCAGTATGCACTTGTGTAAGCTACTTAAACTTCCCAGCCACCATCTTTTTCAAAGTGTTTTTATTAGGTTTTGACACTGTATTAACTCTTTTTTTTGAGTTTATGTTACTCTCATAGTTCATAAAAATTATATGTGGACTCCCATAATCAATGATATTAAAAAAAAAAAATCTTTATGGAAGATTTTTGTTTGGTTGGTTTTATTTTCTCCAAAATTCGCTAGCTAATTCTTATATCTTGAAAATTGCAACGCTCTTGCACTAGCTATGCCACGTTTAGTTTTCATCTCTCAGCATGCTTATCATATGTCTTCCTAATTTATCAAAATAGAAATTTAATCACCCATTTTCATTAATTTCATTACACTTGCTATTTCCCACCCCCCCCACCCCCC
>KL288091.1:22014-34114 GCA_000699545.1 Podiceps cristatus | reverse complement strand
GGCGCTTTGTCGAGACCCTTTGCACGCACGTGCAAGCGCGTGTGAGCGCAAAACCGCCTTGCCAGCCGCTCACGCCGAAAAAAGAGCGGAGCCTGACATTTGGAGAGCAAGGCAGAGCGGCAGAGACGCAGCAGGAGCCGGGAAGGGGGCGGCCGGGAGGCAAGAGAACCGCAAAAGCGTATTTGCAAAGCTCATTTACCGCACAGTCGCTGGGTGCCGCTGCTCAAAGGGCCTGATGGCAATATTGCAGTGGTGGAGATGATCTCCGTAGATGCCCAGCAGCGCATCACGCTGCCCCCGGGCCAAGCCTTCCCCCACAACATCGCCTGCCTGAACCCACGTCTGTCCGGGTTTGGTTTGCATCCTCATTTAGGGAAATAAACCAAAAAAACCAAAAAAACCACAAACCAAACAGCTTTTCAAATCTCCCATAAAGTAAATCTGGAAAATTCAAAACTTTCATTTCTTTTTCCTCTTCAAACAAAATTACCTTGAACCCTATATTCAATTTTCCTGTTCTCTTCATTATTCACACCGATAGAATAAATCAACCGCGTTTTAGGTTTCAACAGCAATTAATGGTTGAAATTAAGCAATGGTTGCCTAATACTGATTGAAACTTCTTCCTAGATCAAATTTCTTCCATTTGTAATGAAAATAGCTTGAAACTGATAGGAACCGTTCAGTTCGCACATAAATATTTAAAAAATATAGAGACAGATTTAGTCTATTATTTTATCACAAAGTATGACCAGCAGTAGAAAGCTTATTATACATGACTGTCACTGACACATTACAAACTAATAAAATGCAAAATGCAATTCTGAAAAAGAAATTGGAATGAATCTGTTGCAAGAGTGATTTTTATTGTTCTTTTGAAAAGCTATTTCTGTCCAGCTTTGCTGTCAAAACGGCAACATTCTTCCTAAATATTTCCATCTTAATTAAAACCAGCGTTTTTATTGAAAACTGCTTTGGCAAGCCCCTTCTGCCAGCTCTAGCTTCGCCCTCCCTCGCTGCTGGGCGAGGACGCCAACACGCGCCCACCCCGCAGGTCTGCTGCCGGGCTCAGTCGCTGCAGCCTGGGAAGAGCCCACATACCAGAACGGCGGCGGCGGCTTTCCGTACAACCTTGATCACACCTTAATTTAGGCGGCACGACTGCAAAAGGAGCCCGAAACAACAAACCGCATGATTACGTGGGTTAAAAAAAAGAAGGAAAAAAAAAAAGGCATTTTCAGTGAAGGCTTTTTTGCTGTCTTGCACTGAGCGGTTGCTACCTGCACGCTGCCTTCGCAGCCTGAACGCGTTAATAAATATTTCTACGGCCGGGCACGCTCCCGCGGCCGCCTTGAAGATGGTGTATGGAGAGGGAGGTAAGCAAAAGAGGGATGCAAAGGGAGGGGATGCGGCGTTTGCTGGCTGGCACGAGATAATAAGTTTCGTCCCAGGCTTCTGAGACATTATCGTACCCAGGGGAAAGAGAGAGAAAAGAAAACTAATCTCTAGCAGGTCACATTCGTTGGCTCCTCACTCCTCTGCCCGTTTTGGGCAGCCCAGAGCCCTTCCTCCTGCCGGGGACAAGGAAGAGACCTTGAAGCCATCTGCTACCCCGCTGCGTAATTACACGGGAAGGGCCGGGCTCCCAGGCCCCACGCGCGGGCGCTTCCAGTCCCCTGGAAAAGAGCAGTCTTTCAGCCCCCGCGGCTAGAGATGCTGCGGGACCACGAGCCACCCCCTCCGCTCCGGAGGAAGCGTCCCCGCTCTGAGCAACTTGGTTGCTCGCTGCCAGCGGGGCCGAGGGGATCCCGAGGAGCCGTCAGTCATCCTGACCTCAGGGATGGGTCCGGGACGGACACCCGCAATAAATTCAGAGCTCTGAAAAATCAGCAAGGGACGGGCAGATCCTGAGTCTCAGCACCCATACGAAGAAACTCCTACAGAGCTCAGCAGCCAGGATGTTTCCCCCGTCCGCATTCCTTCCAAGAGGAACGATTACTGATTTGTCTAAGCTACCGTTCCCCCCTTTGACGGCTGCTCCTTGCTTGGAGAACACGCCTGTGCAATTTCTCTTCCTCTGCCCCAAGATTATTTCTTTGGCTCTGGGAGCCTCATTTTCCCAGCATGACGGTTCCTCCTCAGAGGCACCAAATTCCTTGCTGCCCTGCACTAGCTCTCCTTTCAGCTCTAAATCTGCCGTCTCCCCTTTCTGCTTTCCCCCGTCCCCCTCGCCTACCCCAGCGTTACGCTGGTCGGAACGGCACGACTATTTCCATTTTCCAGGCTGCCCCCCCTCCTTGCTGCAGAATCCTTCCAGAAAGAGCCCAAGTTTTGCCTGGTGGAAATGACTGTTATCTCCAGGACACTTTACACATTACTTCCACGCCATTTGGAGTTTTCCGCCCCAGTAGTTTCTGTTGCGTCTCTCATTTCACTCCTCGGGCACGTGTTTTAAAGGACCAGGGTCTCCTATTCACCAGTGAAACCAGACAAGGGACAGGACTGCCGGAGGTGGGGGGTCTTTCTCCCGAGGCCATCAGGACGTCACTCAAGACGCTCTGACGCATCACAGAACACGCATCAGCCAGAATGGCAGAACTTGCACCCAGGCGACCTTCAGAGGGAAGGCTGCTTCCGGGCCCGAGCACCGGCTTCGTCACGCAACGTCTTCCTCCCTGCAAGGAAAGGAGAGACCTCCACCAGCCCCCAGCCTCCTGCAACCCAAGCCATGCCACTCCTCCTTGTCTTATCATACAGACACTGCACAACTCTTTAACAAGCACCTCGCCCCTTGAAAATAAAAGTTTCTACATAAAGCCCACGGACATCTCCGATGTCGGCTGTGCCAGCCCTTCAGCCCAAATAGTCTTTTACTCAATACACTGCAGCCTGTTGCGTTTAAGTGCCTTTCTTCGGTGCTGGCAGGAAAGAGCGGGGAGAAGATGGCAGCTGCTGCCTGGTGCGCTTCCAAGCTCTTGCCCGAAGGAACCACCAGCATCCGAAAGCCAGAACAAATGCCCAAGACAGCGCCCAAACTTCCCCGCACTGAAACAGCCCCTTTACGTTTCGCTTGCGCATGGGAAGTTGGGGTTCTTTACGGACGTTTACAGACTCGCCCCAGAGCCAAACGTACCCAGCATGCCAACACACGTGGCATCCCACCCATCCAAATAAGCTCAGCCTGCTGACTTCTGCATTATTCACACCCCGCAGTCCCTACCCGCTCGCTGCCTCCTCGGCTCTCCCCTCCCTCCCGCTCCTCCTCGCCAGCGCGAGGCAGGAGACGGTCACTCGTGCAGCCTCGCGATTACTGACAGGAAAGGGCATCCCGCGGCACTGCTGGCAAAATCTTGACTTGGCAATTTTCTCCATGTAAAGATAAGCTTTAGCATTCAATCTTCCCGAGCAATACAGAAATAGCCCCATCTTGGCGGATCATGCGGGCCGGGGTTGAGAGAGGAGGGGAGAAGGCATGATTTCTTTGAGGGATGTTATATTCTACCTAGTGATTACAGAGCAGATGAAACCCTCTCAAAGGGATTATCTCGTCCAGATGGCTTTTTAATAGACAGACCGTACGTCTGCACTTAAGACTATTGAAGGGAAGGTACACCCTTCACAACGCGTCTCTGCTTCCGCGAGTTTGCTGGGCAGTCAGAAAGTTTAATTAAAGGTTGCTCAAAAATGTAAAAAAAAAAAATCTGGAAAGGAAAAACATCAAAACAAACACATGGTGACCGGGTCTGTGAGACCCTACAGAGATCTAACCTGGTCTTCTGTCAGCCAACTATTCCCTCGGGCCGACGGGGGCTTTGAAACCCACCGACAAACACACACAATTACAACCGAGGAGGCTCGGGAAGTTCGGTAAATGTTTTGCCTGAGGCAGATTATTGCCGCGTACAGGCAGATTATCACCGCGTACCCACGCAACCAAGACCCTCCTGCGGCGGCGAGCACCAGCGGTCCCCAGCGCCGGCCATGCCGATGGGATGCTGGGGTGGAGCGAGACGGAGACGTTTGCCTCCCCAGGAGAGAGAACTGGCTTCTGGTCAACAGGGCTTAATAAGCACCGCTCGAATAATTGCCTAATTTGTTTGTGTGCTTTCTAAGAAGTTTTGTTGGGCTGTTTTTGGGGGGTTTTGTTTGAGGTTTGTTGTTGGTTTTGTTTGGTTTTTGTTTTGTGGTTGGGTTTTTTGTCTTTTTTTTTTTTAAGGAAAATGAACCAAAACACCATAAATAAATAAATAAAAGTGCACCCGAAGTGCTGCAGAGGAGTTTGATACGCTTGCAAATTTTGCATGTGCAAAGGTGGCGGAGGGAGGGGAAGGCTGGATTTGGTGGAGAAGTTATTCATCGTAAATTATTTGCGCAGTTCTAAAATCCACGCAGAAGCATAAAGGCAGGAAGAGAAGGAAAACAGTGAACAGGGAGAAGTGGGGGGGAAAGAAAAGGAAGAAAAAAGAAAGGAGGAAGGAAAGCAGCCAGCAATGATTATAGGCAATGTGATGGGAACATCTTTCTTATCTATTCTGTTATCTCCTTCAATTTAAAGGCTCTTTATTTAAAGAAGGGGTAAAAAAAAAAGCACACCCAAAAGGTGCCTGGGAGCTCGGAAGGGAACGGCTAACGGGGCTGAAGTGGGAGCTCGCGCCCACGGCAGCTGCTTCGTATGTGCAGCATCAGGCCTCGGAGCCATCGCAATAGAATTATATGAGCCCCTGAAGACTCCTGGGCAGGATGGCAGAGAAACTGATGTAATTACCGACATTATTACCATTAAAGCAAAATAATAATTTTAATTACAGCTAGGGCTTTGGGAGCTGTCTCTGATCCTCCCTGCCCCTGCGCACCATCTAGCATGGTCTGGTTCCAGGCTGTGTCATGGGACGGTCCTCGCCTTTCTCTCCCCTCCCTGCCAAGCACTTTTCTGCACAATAAAAAAAAAAAAAAAAATCATAAAAGCCACTGTTTTAACTACACCACCATATCAAGGATGGCAACGATGACCAGCAGCTTGTGAAGGCTCAATCCCAACGGCTCCTCCCCGAGCAGTCTAGCATGGTCTGGTTCCAGGCTGTGTCATGGGACGGTCCTCGCCTTTCTCTCCCCTCCCTGCCAAGCACTTTTCTGCACAATAAAAAAAAAAAAAAAAATCATAAAAGCCACTGTTTTAACTACACCACCATAGCAAGGATGGCAACGATGACCAGCAGCTTGTGAAGGCTCAATCCCAACGGCTCCTCCCCGAGCAGAAGGGACTGCTGTTGACGGTGAGTGCCCGCCTGCCTCCCAATTAAAATAAATTGGTAAATCGGGGCTGAGCTCAGGAGATGCCCCACCTGCCAGCTGGACTGCAGTTGCCTAACCGATGCCCTGTGCTGCCCAGAAACTTCTTTCTATTTTTAAACTCCTTTCCCACAGCCCTGCCTCTTACTGGGGTTGCCTGAACTGGAGATGAGCATATTCCCGACGCGGTTATAGATTCCCAAGGTGGTTATAGATGCAGTGGGTGCCTTTTGAAAACAGAGCCCTGTCATAATTAATATTTCCTGTCAAGTTACAGATACTTTTCTGTGGTGCAACTGTCATCTTATGAATGGCTGGGGCTGAGCACGGCTTTATGCTGGAAGAGGTAACCCATCAGTACGTATTGCTTTATAAATCACCCAGGTGTTAACTGTAACGGGAGCGAGGTGAGGAGAACGCCGAAGGAGAGAAAACCCCACTGGAAACCTCCTGAGCAAACGTTCAGCAAAGAAACCAACAATTAAGTGACTTTTCTGCCAACACATGAAGAGTGACGATGCTCCAGGGCCAAGAGGCGGCCGCAGACGGTTTGAATTTGATCAGCAGGCTCAGGATGCTGGAGAGTCATGGGGGAAAACAGCTCTTCGTGGGAAGGTGCTAGACCTGCTTACCGCACCACACAACGGCCTCAACGCTTGAGGCACCTCTACGGGACCCAAGATACGGCCCTGTAGACAGCGTAGCGCCTGGAGGCAGCAGACGCAAAGAGAGGTTTGCAGAGCCATGCCTCTTAAGCATAAGCTTAAAGGACGTTCACTTCAAAGGCCAACGGAGGGCTGCGTGCCCCAGAAGGCCTCATGCCTGGAAGCTGGGGCAGGAAAGTCTAGCAGGCGCCTACGGGAATCCCGATCCCCACAGCGCACCACGTACCACAAAACCAGCGTGGGGGGGCTTGGCGCCACGTCCCTTGCTCGCTGCACGTAAACCCGTTGAAGCGTGACAATCCAACAAGATCGACTTTCCTACGGATCCAGTCAAATGGAAAAATAGATTAGATAAAGCAGACCGGACTTGTCAGAAACCGAGGCATCGCCACAACAGCCTGCCACGGGCTCGGCAATGTATCTGCCCCGATTTAAAAGCCAAGCCTCGAGACTTCCAGAAACATGGTACCCTGGGACTGGGTGAAGATGAGGAGGGTAAAAAAGAGCAGGTGCAAGAGGTGAAGCGTGAGGGATGCATCCAAGAGGAGAACAAACCCTGAAGGTCAGAGTAGCAAGCGCGCGAGCGGCTAACTAATGTACTACAGCCGCACCGCAGGGCACAGACACAGGCACACACGTCCTAGCAAACTGGAAAGCCATAAAAGTCTATTATAGCAAATCAAACAGCAGTCAGCATGACAGCCATTAGCCTGAAATGAATACACGAGAACTTAATGAGCTCTGTCGAGGCCAGCTTGGTGAATTAAGTTGCCAATTCTAGCAGGATTCCCCTTTTCTTTACAGACTTGAAAGCGCCTGCACCGCCTCGTTGCCTTTTGACAAGCAAATCACGGGGTGCCCTTGCCCAGACAGGACGGACGATTACGCTGGAGCAACGTCCCTCTCCCGACGCACGCGGGCCCTCGCTCAGCTATTCCAGGCAGGTGCCGAGGATGCGGTTAAGACACGACGAGCGCAGAGGACCGGTGGCATCAGCTCGACACACGAGAGATCCCCAGTCTGGTTACTTGGAGCGGCTGCGATGCAGAGGAGTCCGTGGTTAAACTGGGCGTCCTCTCCCCCCTCCCCACACGAGAGAGGAATCACAGCCTGCAGCCCATGCCCAAATAAATTCCCATTCTCAAATCAAGCAGGCTGCGTAAAACACCAGGATGGGTATTTAGAGGCAGTATTGTTTTTAAAGGTCAGTTTACTTCATGTTCCATTTATTTATGCACACTCTTCTTTTGACTTTCCTAGTGCCACACAATAGCAGTGAGGTTTAAATAGCCTTTCTGTTACTGCTCCATTAGCTAGGACAACCGCAAATCGATACAGCCATTTATCTCAAAATTAAAAAGAGAAAAACCCTCATTAGCTGCCAATTCTGCACAGAGCCAGCCTATGCAAAGCCGCACCAGCGCTTCCACTAGCCTCTTCTCCATCCCCAAGCTCCAGCCCCCATTTATTCATTAGCTACAGGCCCTTCGGCTTGGGCTGGGTGGTCTTTGAGGCAGGTTTTGCTCCCCCTGCCCTCGCTGTTCACCCCAGCCTGAGCTGTCTGCAGCACGGGGGTGACCCGGGGACACCCCCATCCCCTCGCACCACTGGCTCCCCAGACTCAGCTGCGCCCAAGGCGGCCCTTGGCTCCGGGAGCCTCAGCTTCAGGAGGCACATCTCCGCGCCACATCTCCTCCAGCTTCGACTGCTTGTGGACAAGCAACAGGGACAACCTGTGGCCCAGCAAAGCATGAGGGCATCTCTGCCTCAAGAGCCACGTCGGCAACCCATGGCCCCGCAAGCCCAGCAAAGCACGAAGGCATCTCTGCCTCAAGAGCCACGTCGGCAACCTATGGCCCAGCAAAGCACGAAGGCATCTCTGCCTCAAGAGCCACGTCGGCAACCTATGGCCCAGCAAAGCACGAAGGCATCTCTGCCTCAAGAGCCACGTCGGCAACCTATGGCCCAGCAAAGCAAGGGCATCTCTGCCTCAAGAGCCATGTCGGCACACACACAGAGTAAATTCACTGGTCACCTCTCCTGTGGACCCTTGGAGGCTGCTCCGTAGGTGGAGGGACCCCATCCCTTCCTTCCTCAGTGCCCAACAAGGAAGCGCCGTCTCGCCGGCAGAAGAGCAGCAGTGCCTCCAGGATGCTGGCTGAGCGACGAGTTTGTGGCTCATTACCTCTGATCAGTGCCCTTGGTTAAAGATCATGGATGGAAGCTGGCAACTGGCACCCGATGCCTCACAATTAGATTAGGCCACCCTCCAGAAAAGCACAGCTCTGAAGGCCAAGCGGCAGAGCGCACCGGGGGAGGCACCGTGCTCGCCATGCCCCAAACAACCAGGCGGTCCCAGAAATCCCTCGTGCAAAGCGGCGGCGTGACACGCGGGACGGAGGCTCTGGGGTTCAGCCTTTTCTCCTTCTATTTCTATTTTGCCCAGGTCACCTGCCCGCTGTTCCCTTAACTTTCCAAACCAGCGCTGGTCCTTCGCCCTCCCTGCTCCCCAGGCTTGACGCAGGTTAGGATCAGAAACGCGGGAGGCTTAAAGATTTGCAGTATCAGCTCTTGGAGCAGAAGCGACGAGCAAGAGGAGGTATGGCACGGCTGCTCCAGGTACATAAACACCGGGGCTTAACGCAGCGCCAGTTCCCGGGGGAGACGGAAACCCACTTCCCCTCTCCTTCACGTGGAGAAGGGAATCCTCTGTACCAGGTGCTGTAAATAGCAAAACCAGAGGTAAATCTGAGGGCAGGGGAGAGGAGACTGCTCTCCCTCAGTCCTACGGCCGCTCCTTTTGCGTTGCAGACCTCTGCACCGGCTGTCACCGGGAGGAGCGGCAGTACGGCAAGACGGCCACCCATCAGCTTCCAGGGGCCCGAGCAGAAAGACGAGAGCGAGGAGCCGCTCGCGCAGCTTTTGCCAAGTCATTTCTGCATCGCTCGTGCTTTAAAGAGGAGAAGAAATGACTCTGACCCAGTGTCATTCTCAAAGGGAGGTTTCAGATGACTTGGCGCAAAGATGAGACTAAAACTCCCGGCTCATACATCACCAGCAACCTAATGAAGAAACCTCATCCTCGCAGCAGAGGGACGGGGAAAGATCAAAGCCCAGCACGGCAGGGCATCAGCAGTCAGCATATTAAATAAACCATTGTAACACAATCATTTGCACCTCTCAGTTACCAAAGACTGCTTGATTTCACACGCACAGTCGCACACTTGGCCTCATCCACACCCCCAGGCATGCTCTGGGGAAAATGGGAGAGGTTTCCTCCACTGGAGGAGGTGAAATGCCCTACTAATCCCCGTTTCAAATATAATACCCCGACCTTGTCCTCCTAGCACCAGCAACCACCTTTCACTCCACATCTTTAAGGTCTAAATTCACATCAGGTCGCAAGTTCTCGGCGTATTTCTGCCAAGCTGAGCTCTCGGAGCAGAAGCTCTCCCTGACGGCGGGACTAGGTGTCACCCCCTTTGCAATGGCCAGCGCAGAGAGCGAGCGGCGGGACGTTGTGGAAGCTCCGTCCTCAGAGTTACTCGGCACTTGGCTGGATAAAGCCCCGAGCAACCTGATCGAACGTGAAAACTCTCTGCTTTAGTGGGAGCTTGGGCCAGATGATCTTGCGTGGTCGCTTCCTACCTACTTTACTCCTCGGACATCACGGGACAAGTCCTGCTATGGAGGTGTTAAAGGAAACCACCAGCAAGGGCAGAAGCCTTTGGGCAGGACTCTGCCAGAAATCAAGCTTTTGGAGAAAAACTTAGTCCTGCCTCAGGTCACCTCTGCGACGAGAGCTGCACATGGCTGCTGGCTCAAAGGAAGAGAAAAAGGAACAGATTCCCATTTACAGCTACTTTCAAATTTTACGTTTGTCACGGTAAAGACGTCACCAAGGCTGCCGAAGGCTCTGAGTTCCCAGCCTCCTCTTCCCCCTGCCTTCCCCAACACCCAAAACGCCATCACTTTGCTCCTGCCCGTTTTCAGGCAACAAGAATTTCCACAGGTTTCAGCCCCCACCCCCGCCACGGTGAGGGTCCAGGGCAGGAGGACAGTCCCGTGCTTCGGTGGCCCTCAGGCAGCCGGCGAGGCAGCAAGCGTGGCTACCGAGGGAAGAGCCGGAAGCCGGGCTGCGCGGCGAGGGGGCGGCGATCCCTACCTCCGGGATGCGGACGCTGTAGGGCTGGTTGTGGAACCGCGGGGCGTTGTCATTCACGTCTCCGACTTGGATGTTGACCGTCCCTTTGATCACCTGCGGCCGCAAGGATAAGGCCAGGGAGCGGGCGTCAGCTTCATGCACGGATTTAAAACCTAAAGCAGGCTTGCGGCTGCTTTTTCTGACTCGGGCTTTTGGCAAGCGATGGCCAGGGATGGTCCTGCTCACCGAACCCCCCTCCAACCCCCGCCTCCACGATGCAGAAGGTCCCCCAGCAACGCACGCTCATCCTCCCCGCTCCCCTCCGCCCGTGCCGCAGACCATGAAATGAGAAGTCACACTTACCCCTTGGCTGTCACTGACAGAAAATTCAACCGTGAATTCTGACTTCGTCTGAAAGGGAAGGAGAAGAAAAACATATAATTAAAGATACTGTAGTGTTTATCTGCAGATGGCAGGCTTGGGACTTTCAGCCAATATTATTACATGCAAAATGCTTTCAGGACCTTCAAGAAGAGAAGGGGTGCTGAGCGCAGTTACCTACGTTGAGTATAAAATGCTGAGAAATACTAACGGCAGCGGGGCTCCAGGGCAGTTCACAGGCAGGGATTGCCTCTCTGCCCTGGGCCAGGGGGACGTGGGACTGAAGAGCTGACTCCCCAGCCGGCAGCCGAGCGCTTTAAACAGACAACTAGGCTAAAGCAGATGAGAGGAACCCGCTGCGTAACCTTCCGCAGCGTGCCAGCCAGCCCCAGCTCTCTTCGCACGCCCGCCCGGCCCCCGGCGCCGCAGGCTGCCTGCTTGTAGCAGCGAGAGGGAATAGCAAGGCAGAGAAAAGCAGTTTTCCACCCACGGCGTATTGTGACCTGGTACAATCTCCGACTGCGCATACAGGGGTGATGCAAAGAGAGAAGAACGTCCGAAGAAAGAGCTGCGTAATTAGCTTTGCTCGAGACGACGCAGTCTCACCCAGGAGGTCTACGCCTTGCTGCTGCTTTCCCAGCTTACCTGCCATGCAGCAGTTCTTGGGAAACCACATCGCTGGGAACACCGGGATAAGCCCAGGGTCTGCAGTAAGAACTGGCCGAAATCCCAGAAGCCCAGTCAAAAAACCCGCCTGTGCAGTCCTCTCTGCCCCTTACCGCTTTAACTACATTAGCAGCTTGGCCTTAAACGGTAGCATATTAAAGTCACTGGTGCTGGGTGAGGGGCAACTGGGGAGGGGGGGATTATTTTGGTCTCGGGGCAGGGGGATATTGCTAGTGGAGGCAGACCGTCTCTTCCTGACCTTTCTTTTCCACCAGCGATGGCTTCACTCGCGTTTTACCGAGGAATCATGCAGGGATGGGGACAGCAGGACTCGGACCACCGCACCAGTCCGGGACCTGGGCACCATCTGGGGTTTTGGCTCCCCAGCGCCTGCAAGAGCACCTTCCTCCTCCAGCACCACCCCCCCAGGATCCCCTGCCCGAGCTGCTAGACCAGCACTAGGGAAGGGAAAACAGGAGAGAAGAAACAACCTGTTGAGCATTTAATTTTAAAAGCTTGATAAAATAATCAGAGAAGGCTGCCACATGCTAATTTCTGGCTCCAACCTTGATTTTAGCACATACATTTTTTAGACTCAGTTTTTCTTTCTTTTTAAAACCTGGTTTCCTTCTCATCTTTGTGGGAGGAAAAAACCTTTTTCTTTTGCCTCTATACAGTCACTCCCCTTCCTCTTTTTCTGTTTTCCCTTTACCTTACTATGACTCCCTCTCCCTTTTCAAGTCTCTCTTTTTCTCCCCCATTGTACAAGAATTGATCTCGTTTTTCCTTCCCTACCACTTTCCTTGTACTGCTTTTTCTCCCCTGACTTTTTGATCGCTGTCCTGGGCTCAGCCGGGACGGGGCTGGTTTTGCCTTCAGCAGCTCCCGGGGTTTGGGCTCAGTGGGGCAAACACGGTGCCAGCCGCTGCTGGGGGTGGGGCTGCCCGACGGGCCA
>KL288091.1:4956-17313 GCA_000699545.1 Podiceps cristatus | reverse complement strand
TAGGAAAACCATGTCTCACCCTGTTCTAATCATGGTTGTATTCATGGTTTGTGTGCTGCAAACCCACTTGCGCACAAATGCGAGAAAAAAAAATCAGCAGCAAACGAACATTTAACTCTTTTCTCTCTCTCTCTGCATTACAGCTACCTCCCATTGTCAGGGAATTTAGTTCCTAAATTCAGGAAAACCTGGAGAACAAGGCAAGGCATTTCCGGGCAGAGTGCGTCATCCCACCCGCACTGCTCCCTCCTGCCAGTCTGCAGGCGCGCGAGGTCAGCGCCCTGTGAAGCAGCACGCTGGTTTTGACTGCTCTTTGGTCCAGGCATTCCCAAATCAAGGGCAGATTTAGCGGGTAAAAAGAGGAAAAGGAACATTCAGCACCTATACTCGCCTCAACTTTTCTTTCTTTTTATTTGTTAGCAACAAGACCCTTCATTGGGACATAACCGAGCAGCTCAGAGCGCTGAAGCGTAAGCTGCGTGTTGTTTCCCTGTATCCCAGGAAAATACCATCTTACACAAACCCTCAGAAGTGAGGCAACAAAATTAAGAGCTATTTTTCCCATTCCCTTTCCTGTCCGTCAGCCAGTAATCACCATCCTAACTTAAGAGCACCTCCCAATTCATTACAGAAAAAAAAAAAAACACACGCATAAAATACAGATCAAAATAACAAATTAAATAGAAGATAATGAGACACAGCTCCCTGCAATAAGAAATGAGACTTCACAATCACTTTGACATTTGTCATTCTGATTTTCACAAGCTTTACCCCGGCAGAACTCCATGTTTAGGCGCGTGGTGTAAATCAGGTGTGCCAGATGCAGCGAGAGGGCCACAGCGGAGCACGCTGGGCTCCTTCACCACTTTCACCAGCACGACAGAAGTTTCTGCGAGCTCCCTTCCACCAATTCCTTTAGCACCAGTTTATTTAATCCAACTTTTCCCCCCCATATCTCTTTCCCCCTCCGAATTTCCTGTGCCAAGGGAGGAAGAGTGGACTAGCTGGATAGCACAAGGCAAACACACACGGCTGGAGCATCCAGGCCACGGTCACCGTTCCGCAGATGACAAAAAGGACCACAAAAGCAGCGCTAGCACCTTCGCCTCAGGGTGCCTGTGTCCCCGGGAAGTCGTCACAAAGAAGAGGGTCCCACTGGGACAGGGCGTGCAGAGCCCAGGGAGCTCCACACCTGTCAGAAACCCCTCTCAGGGCACTTGCAAAGAAAAATCACGAGCCCCATCTCTGCCGGGGCCGGCTGAAGATGCTGTTTGAGCCACCGCAAACCCAAGTGCCGACCTGGCTCTGGCGAGGGCTGAGAAAACAGGGACAAATTATCCTTCTGCAGTGCAAAGTTATAGGCTCCATTTGTTTCCCCTCAGGAATCAGACAGGGCAGTTAAGTGTCTTGATTCCACCAGATAATCACAATTTATCTTGTCTCCTTTTGCCTCCTTTCTCTCAATCACGGCTACTTCTCCCTCTCTCTCACACATACACAGATTTTCTTCTTTCTCCAAGTCTTGAACTTTGATTGACCTCGGGAGCTTTTTTTTTTTGGTCATGGTGTTGACTCTTGTTTTGCTCCTGCTCGATTTTTTTATTTTTATTTTTTTTTTTAATGTTTGGCTGCTTCATGGGGTGTATTTTTCTCCCCCGTACAGGAATTCAGCCTCTTGCTTTCAGCTGTGAACCTGTGTATTTTTCTTGCCCTTCCATTTTGCTGGGCCTTCCCAGTTCCTCTCAATGAGTTTTGCTTTCAAGAATGGGATGAAAAAGCATCAAAAACAAACTCTCCAGAAAAATCCCAGAGCTCCTGGAGGGTTTTGGAAGTGCTGAGCCCCAGGGCCAGAGAAAGGGGCGGAGGCTGAAGCAGCTGCCAGAGCCAGATGCGGACAGTCGGCACAGGGACGGGGTGGGATGGAGGGCACTGGGATCCCACGGAGGGAGCAAGTTTCTAATTCGTTGCTTAATAAGATGCTCTCTTAAAAGGTCTGATCCAAACCCAAGTGGAGTTAATAGGAATCTCTCTGTGCTGGCTTTTGGGCTCAAGACTTCAGGCATCGGCTACACTTCAATATTAGAAGCGTTTTAATCCCTGCTTTTAAAAGCCAGTGCCGGTTTCTCCTTGGATCGCCGTTTCTCTCCCCTCCCGAGCTCTGGATCGTATCTGTGGGCACAATCACCACGCGGCTCCTTGGCTCCCCGTCTTCTGCCTCCGCTACCGAGAGCAATCCTGCCCCCACCAGCACCCTGGGCGCTCAGATTACAGGCAAAGGGTTTTGCAGAATAAAAAAGCCAAAAATTTCTAAGTAGCAGCGGCAAACGGATGAGAGGCACCGGGCACGCTGGGGAGGGAAGCAGCAGGGAGACAGCCCTTATGCCAAGAGCAGTGCCTACGGTCCTCAGCCAAGGTCAGGAGCCGGCACAGAGCGCCCTCAGTTTCTATTCAGCTTCTCAAACCAGCACAGATGTATTTACATAAAAATCATTTCAGCCCCCAGGCCCTGCAGCAAGGCGTCCCCTTACGTGAAGGCCACTGCCACGCTTTTGCTCCAAAGTAGCTGCCACCAGGTTTTTTTGGCTCCCGCTCCTTCCTTCCTTCCTTGGAAGGCAGAGGGGACGGTCGCATCCCGTTCACTTCACCTGGCAGGGCCGGCAGCCCTGCCTCCCTGCCCCAGTCACCCCAGCATCTCCAGTTAGCCCAGCTCATCATAGGCCTCTGATGTGCTTGCTCTCAGGATTTGATGGATCTGATCTCGAAATTCAAACCTGGTTCTTCTCATTTGTCACTTGCTCCCTTTTCTTTGCCTGCAATTTATTTTCTCTTTCACCTTTCAGAAAACAGAAATGCAGAAAAAAAGCCCTTCCGTGATGTTTTCTCAAAGGTTTTCTAAAAGCAAAGATGAAATGCCAATATTTCTGTGCCGCTGAGCAATCCTACGAGGGAGAGGAAAGGACAGTGACTCCCTAGCAAGGAAAATCATGTAAAATCTAGTTTCACGCAGGAGGCCACAGCAAGCGTGAGCTGCTCCCGTGTTTGGGACGTGCTCCATCGCTTTCCCAGAGAGAACGAGCCCAGAGCTTGCACCAGAGACCCCCCCTGATGCAAAGGGGGGGTGCAAGAGTGGGCACAGCGCAGGGGGTTAGGAGAGCGACCAAAGCACACCCGGGCTCAGGAAATCTCTTGCAGGCACCGGGGTCTCTTCGTCTTCATGCCTGCCCGCCTCCCCGTGGGTCCCAGCCTCCCGGAGCCGTCTCTGTTGATGCCGCAGACGACGCGGGCTCCCAGGGCCTGACCACCACGCGCGCCAGGCTGCTGCTGCCAGGAAAGCCTTGCTCCTTGCAGCTGGAGCACGCCTTGGGTGGACGCTAACAGCAAGACTCAGGCCATCCAAGCTCCCTGAGACTACCCCCGGCCAACGTCATTCAGATATGCTCGGGGGCACCTAAAAGCATGCTGCAGGTACAGGGGCAACTCATCCGTCTCCCAGCCTTTCTCCCAAAGCAGGTGGCTGCCAGCTCCTTCCATAAACACAACCTCAACAGATACTCTCTGGCCTCCTTCTCAGAAAGGGCTCCATCACTTGAGCCGAAACTTTCCAGAACGGCTCACAGAAAGTTTCCACTCCTACAATTCAAGTCAAGCTCAACGTTACACACTTCTCTTTCCAGGTGCTAACGGGAAGCATCAGCTTACTCCACCACCAAGGCAGCCTCTGCTCCGAATGCTGCGCTGCAGAGCAAGCGAAAAAGGGTGGGGAGACACCAGCACCTTTTAAAAAGGGTCTCAATCAATAAAGGAGAAAAGAGCAGTTTCTGCCAAGTCTTCACCAGTTATGGAGAGAAAAAAAAAAAAAAAAAGTGCAGAACAAGCTGGTCTAGGAACCACGTGCGCTACTGCCATCACCCATCAGGCACCAGAGAGAAAGGAGCCAAACACAGAGGTGACAGAGAAGAGAAAAAGCAAATCAGTGCAGTCAAAACCATTTCTGAGAGAGCTGATCAAGCTGGGAAGCAAAAGGCACAGCAGAGAGCTTTCCCTAGTTCCTTGGATGCTCAAAGCCAGAGCAGGAGACAGAGCCTGTAATTTCTCTGCTACGTTTAGTTATTTTAAGTGGGGGAGTCAGTGTCAAGAGGGAATCCATAAGCAGACCTGACAGAGAGTGGTAAACCTCAGAGAGGCATGGCCTGCCTCTGTTCCCCCCAGCTCTTGCAGAGATGTTTAAAAGGGTGTTTAAAACTGTTTAAAAGGGCGTTTAAAACTGTTTAAAAGGAAGAGCGCAGCAGCGGGTAAAGAGCAGCCAAGTGTTCACACCAAGAGCAGCCACAACAGAGGGCTTTTTCTGGTTTACTTTGGCTTTTACTGAACACTTCAGTTATCTTTACAAGGGGAACGAGAGGGTCAAAAAATACAAAAACCAAGGGTGTACTGAACTTTCTTGACATTATCATTAAACGGAATACTCGAGGCTCTAGGCTGCTGGCATGCAGAGAAGTGGCACCCTTCCAGTTAAAGTCAACACCTATATCAACAACACGGTTAAGACAGAGCAATTTCCCTCCATCAACCTTCAAACAGGTCTTACAGCACCGCAAATACCAAGCCAGCTCCCTGAAACCAGTTTAAAACGTATGTCTTTGTGCCGGTGCCGTGTCTTTGCAGTGGGTGGAGGTCACAGCCTTCGCTCACTCGCTGGGATCTCCTTGGCTCGGAGACGGCCGTTTGTTAACCAAAACTCTCCAACCAGGCCGGCGCATCGCTGCCGAAATCACCGATACGCCTTAGTACCGCTGTGGCATCTCCAGATCTGCCTGGAAGAAAGGGATTTAGCACAATGCTCGTCCCCGGGCAAAGCCCTGCAAACAGCAGCAGGCTCCGGGGCTGCCTGCCTCAAGGGCCGCCCCGCGCAGGCAGGGATCCAGCAATTCCTGCCCTCCGGTTCAGTACGAAACCCACCGCCCTCCCCGGGACGAGGGGGAACGCGGATAGACCGCAAAAAGAATGAAAGGACTTTTGTTTCCTTTTGTTTGGGAAGGAATAGGCTGTATCAGCATGAAAGAGGGAATTAAATACAATTGCATCAAAGACGACCCAGGGAAGTAAAATAAGAACAGAAACCCTTGTAAAAGAAGGAGTCTGGGTCTGTTAAGATATTCCCGGTGTGAAAAGGGTTCTCGCACTTAGAAAACCCCCTTAAAAATAATTTCCTCTCCACACTGCCTGGGAGCCTCATAATTACCAACAATGATCACAGACCCATTCATTTCATCCTAAAATTAATATATCAAGTTCGGAATGATATCGCATTAATTTATCACAAGATTTATGAAACTTGTACTTTTTTCTAATGAGTTTTATGCAAATCCTGCTCCATCCATTGTTTGCGCCATAAAAAAAAGTTCCCTCACAGAAGCTGCTCTGTCAAAAAGTCCTATTCACTTTTATTGATACCTGTCCTTCCCTCTTCACCCTCACAACAGGGGAGGGAAGGAGAGGAGCCGGTTCCAGCTGGGCTACGACCCTGTTCCCAAGCAGAGCCCAGAGCCCAAGCAAGGAGAGCAGCCCCGTCACAAGGATGAGGTCGGTCTGCAGGTGAGCCAACCATTCAAGGCAGTTAGCTCTAAACTAATTTTAAAGGAAATTAACTGGTGGTTCACTCGCACCTTTGTCTGAGAAGGGTCAGAGAACAAGAGGAGCAGCAGGGAATTGTGAAATTAAAAGTATTGAGACTTCCCAGACCGGGATGTCTGTGCTTGGTACACTTACAGAATAAATACAAAAGGGGAAGCGGGGGGGAATAAACACCAAGAGAAGCACAAGCACTGAGCATCATGAGGTTATAAAGGGAGAAATCACACAAGATTAACTTGAAACTTTACAGCAGAGCTGTAAACTGAAGACAGGAACGCACACGATGTCCCGCCAGCCCAGGAAAGCACTCGGTGTAACGTTTCCCGAAGACCGCGGCAATTCTCCGAAGCACAGGCAAGACGGCACGAAGCAAGCAAGACCACTTCCCATTCAGACACGGCAGGAATACTGCCTTCATTTCCAGGCACTGCCAGTGGGAAATCGGAGCTCTTCTCCAATACCCGCACAGCTTAGCCTAGGGATTGTTGAAAACCCCTAAGCATTAGAGGTAGCCTTGCTCCTTGGAGCTGCCCTCCTGCGACTGACAACTGTTCGTGAGACACAGGGACAGGGGTGGGAGGAGGCGGGATGAGCTGAAAGAGCAAAGGAAAACATAAACCCGGGGGTAGCGGAAACGTCCCAGCAGTGAAATCTACTGAGGTGTTAAATATCGGCAGAAAATCCCCAACATCACCCGGGGGCTTGTAAAACTGGCCTAAAGAGATGCCACGAAAGCAACCCTGGAATAGCCCCAGCAGCACTGACTAGATGGGATCCAAACCCCAGTTTCGGCAGCCCCGGGGAGTAGGGTGCTCCCCACCTCTGAAGGCAAACCCCTTCCCTCCGCATGGCCGCGATGGCAATCCCTGCGCGCGGCTCCGCACCCTCCGTGCCTATCTCCAGACACCCGAGCACTCCTACACCTCCCCCCATCACTCCTCGAGGAAAATCTAGCTAATGCAGTCTTGATTAACTTTTCTGACACAAAGTTTAAACCCTAAATCCATGGAATATCCCTTTCTAATTAATTTTTGAAACAAGAAACAGCCTAGAAAGATGACAAAATATTTCCTTCTTTCCTTCCTGCCTTCTCCCAACCTCCCTGCCTCCTTCCAAGAAGAGGAGATTTTGGTTTTTAACCAATTAAACATTCATAGGTCAAAGGAAACTGTCACAGTTACCAGCATGGAGGGAACCACCACCCAGTTCTCCTCTGCATGGATATTGTGGCTCAGCAAGAGGCAGAAAAAACAAGATCATGAGTGATGGTGAGACTTTCGCCCTCACCCTGGCTTCCCACCAGCACACTGGGCAAGCTCGGAGATGGAGACTGCCAGAGGGGACTCGGGACAGCTGGTTACTGGTGAGATATTTAACTCCCTTCCCCAAATGCCATTTCTGAAGGCAACTTTTTGAGATGCCAACACCTACCTCCATGGCCAGCTTGCAGAGGACCACGCTGCTTTGAAAAACGGACGTGCCCGCAGGCGGGGTGCCCCGTTAATTCAGGGAGCCCCTCCCCAGAGGCTGCTCGGGCACCTTCACAGCGGGCACTCCCAGCAGCGACCATCACCATCCTCTCCCCAACAACTCAGGAGCCTCTCTGGCAAGTTACAGCCCAACACAAGAGAAGGATTTGTACCACAGAAAATTCAACATTCCTATGAGTTTAATGGAAATAATAGCTGAACTAAGGAAAGCTGCGTGTCCCTCAGGATCACAACAGTTTTTCATTAAAAGGCGTGTATGCCAGCTGTCCCATCAACATGAACCAGCACAGGGAAGGAACGGGACATCCCGCTTCTTTTGGGACAGCTGAGGGTCACGGACAGCGAGGAGACCCTCCTCCCAGGAGTTTTACTGTTATCTACAGAGATAGGGTTTTGGGAAAACTCCTCCCGAGCAATCCCTCCAAGCTGATCCTGGGGGTGAACTCTAAATTAACATGGATCTTGAGGTCAGAACCCCACGGCTGGGAGCTTTCCATGGTGACCAATATTAGTGTAGAATCACTGTGCTTCCAGAAACAAAAAATGGTGCCAAGTGACCAAACAAGTGGTACAAACAAGCTCAGAGACTAAACCAGCAGCACCACAGTGTTGGGGTCAGTCCCCGTTGGGGAGCAGAAGGGCAGAGGACTAAACGGAGCCAGGCAAGCTTGCATTTTCCCTGCCAGCTGGCAAGAACAGAGATAACAAGAGACTCCCGATCCTGCCAGAAAAACCATGACACCATGCAAATAGCTTCACAGGTCAGAAGAAACCATTTCAGCAGGCGAGACCTGTTGCAGCCTCCCTTTTTGACTACCGTGAGGTGTCTTGCCAGCAGGGTTGCTGAGCACCCTTATTTTCAGAGGCATCTGCCAGTTCGACATAAAGACCGGGCAGCCAGCTGAAAGAAGCCATGCACTCTCACCAGGAGAGATCAGACAAGGCTTGCCTAGGAGATAATCGAGCCAAAACACCCCATCAAGGCAGACAAGACATGGCCATCCCCCCCAGAAAGGGAGGTCCAGAGCACGTGGAAGACAAGAGTTACCATACGTCCAGAGAGCACCAACCATCTCCACCGGCTGGGACAGTAGCGAGGACCAAAACCAAATCCTAGCTCCAGGGATTACTTTCTACTTAGTGGATGAGATGAACTAACAGGAGCTCCACTGAGATCATTCAGAATGGAGTCACCTCTCCTCAACTTGGAAAAACGGGGGTACATGCCCACCGCAATCTCCCACTCAGTACAGAAAGCAGGAAGGCAGAGGAAACTAGAAGATGTGGCCGATCCAGCATCCTCAAGTTTGTTGCTTCTCTGTGGCAATACCAAGCTTTCTAGAAATACACCAGGGCAAACAAAAGAAAAGCAGCACCCCTGAAGTCTAGCTAACGAGGTGCTTTGCTACTTGGTGTAAATAAATGATTTATGAGTAAGATGACACACACAGTAGTTTGCATTTTACCCAGACAAGGTAACATAGCTTTGTGTTAATTAGGAAAGAGAAGCGGTTCTGCAATTAATATGAGGTCAGAGATAAAGCTCATTAGATTGCAACACCTACGGACCAGGTCCCAGGACCGTCCCGGCACTGAGCAGGACTGTGGGACACCCGTAGGGTGTAAGGCACCCCAAGGACAATAAGGCCACGACACCAGCAATGCCGACGGAGAAGTCACAGGAGTGTCCGCACTGACCTGCTCCATCCACGGCACATCGGTACAACGCCAGTAACAGGGATGAGCCAAGTGTAAAATGCCACCTCTGAAATAGTGCTGCCTGAGAGACGCTTCCTCCACCAGCACCCCTGTCAAGCTGAGGAGCTGATCAATATGAATGGTGAAAAGAAATAACCCGTCAGCAAGTTTTACTTGCGCAAGTTCAAGCAGGATTCATTCACGTCTTGTTTGAAATCTCATCTGCGCCTTAGAAAAGATGAAACATCCCCGAGGCACTCAGTCTCACAGGGAATACAAAACCTTTAGTGCTACAGCTTGCCTATGGCCCAGCTGCTCTGCTCTCTGAATGGTTCAGGGAAATAAATATAGCCATCCTCATCCCAAATACTGCAGGGTATTTTGCTCCAGCACGAGTGTGCTTTGGTACATACATCAAAGTCCCATTGCCTGGCCAAAGCCAGAAGGAAATGGTGCCAGTGGGCAGATTTTTGTCTGCGGACTTCAGATCCATAAGCAAATTGGCCTTGGACTGTCACCGTAACTCCCTGAGGTTTCAAAACATGTGCCGGGTGATGAATTCTGCCTGGTTATAACGAAGATGCAGTGAAATTCCTTCTTGATTTATCCCTCTGGAGTTGAGTTAGCACCTCTTGATCTCCAGGATATGGCTGCGGTAAAAGCAAGACTCACAGAAACGGGCCAGGAATAACGCGAAGCCCAAGGCAGGCAGTTTTGGAAAGGTTCCGTTACCTGCTCTTCTCACTCCCTGAAAAGCAAACAAAACCCTTAAGAGAACCAGGAGAAACCACCAGGCACTTGGAAGGTTCCCCGCCAAGGTGACAGCCTGGGGAAATACAACACGTGCAACTCATCAACCTCTTTGTCCACCGGTCGCGGCCTCGAAGCTGCCTTCCTCCGAGCACAACCCAGCTCCTCGGGGCTGGCAACGAGCGCCACATCTTGGATGGAGCATTTCCTGCCGTGCCTCCCTCCCTCTCAAATGCCAAAGGGAAGGTGGGGAGAGACTTGGCAGGTGGTGCCTGGGTATCTGAGGCACAAGCTTATCTGCGTCCCCGCCACAGCGCTGCAGTAAATTGCTTGTTGATAAATGAGGCTATTTAGGAGCAAGTGATGCCAGCATTACGGTTATTAATGATGCCGACGTGGAGAGACATTTAAGAGCGGCCCCATGTTCTATTGTCCTCTCGCCTGTGAGTAATGGGGCACTTCAGCTACAGGGCTTCAAAACCAGCTTGGGCTGTTTAACAACAGAAACAAAAAAAGACCGAGAAACGGATGGAACGCACTGGACTGATGACTCTAATGTACCGATGAAGCCAGGCTCCTTCAGTAGACGTTGGGCAGAGCACCAGTCTATAGAGGAAATTAAATCAAGAGCATCCACCCTTTCCAACCACCAAAACTCCCCTCCTCGTCCCTGCAAGCCCCCATCAGCCATCACACAATACGCGGCATCTCGTTCTCCCAGTCTACGGTCCTGCGCAGCAAACCCACACAAATAAAAGGGCAAAGTCAAGCCACACCAGCCTAAACTGGAAGCGGCGGCAGCCCAGCTGTACTCGCAACACGCGGTGCACCCCGCAGCCCAGCGAGGGTGATATTTGTTGAAGCCTGGGAGGCTTTCGCAGGGCCATTACCTCACTTTGCACGTCACAGATGTCTGAACGTGGCCAGGAGGACAATGAGTGGGAAATCAAGAGGCTGTTTATCGCAAAAAGAAGCCTTGGAACAGAGCTCCACAGTCGCTGGTGGGAGCGCAAGGCAGAGCACACGAGCGTACAGCTGAAAACTTTTTTCTGAGTTAATATACCCACGAGTGTTTTTCTCTTCTTATGGAAGCATACTCTTCTGCAAACAAACATCTGGAGATGCCTGTTACAGCTGGACCGTTATCCCTAGTGACTAAAGCGTTCAATTAGTTTAGCCTCTCTCATTTGTGAGTTGTCTGCAAATACACTTGGATTTGCAGGAATTTATTTGTTATTTGAATATCTTCAGTGAATAGTTTATTAAAACCATATTTCAGAAAGGATTTTCTTGCTAAATGCTCCTACAACTGTTGCTGTGAGTGTTGGCAACTGGCTGCTCGCACCATGTAAATGGTCACCGTGGTCAGGTGGGAACGCCTTTGCATCTTGATGGAATGCAATGTACCTCCAGACAGAGCTTTCCAAGGGCCTGTGGAAGCACCTGCACGAAAACACATCCTGACAAAAATGCAGGGCGTCCAGCCCGCCTGAATTTCCTTAAAAACACAGAACAGCTTCCACAGAAGTTGTCACAAAGAGAACAAGAACAGAGCTGAATACCAGAATTAATTGACTGTACGCAAAACACCAGTGAAAACATCTCTCGGTAGCTTCCACAACACCTTGCAAGCATCCACGGGACTCCCTGTTTGGGATCCTCTCTGCCCGGGTGCATTTTGATTCAAAACTCCAGGGAATTTGCTGCAGGAATTTCCTCACAGCAGCAAGAGAAAACGGGGTGGGAAAGGAAGTAGTGAAGGACTATTTCCAAGACTGATGTAATCCCTCGGGCGCACAACAAGCCCAGACGACTCCTTGCCCGTGTACCACAAATTGTAGCCTATGCAGTAGGCGTGACGTGCCTGAAATCACAAATCCTCCTCCAAGAACAGTTTTAGTCGCCTACGCCATGTTGCTCCGAGGCAGTCGCTGCCTGGCCAAGCCCATGCTGCCACCAAGCTCTGCTCCAAAGACAGCTGCATTTTGGCAGAGGGCGAGGGGCAGCACAGCACCCTAGGTAAGTCTTTACGAAGAACAAGACAATTTTTACTTTTAGGAGAAGCGAAATAGGTCTGTCGTGATCTTTGTCACCACGTTAAGGAGACAGAGAAGCAAACGTTGCACAGGGAGGCAGAGATGCTTACAAAACCCTCATGTTGCAGACCCAACGGGCAGCAGGCAGGACCCTGTCCCCGGGGGGTCAGCATCTAAGCTTTCATCTACCACTTCTTTCTACAAGCTGCCATTTCTCTAAGGCATAACACCCACTTTAGGAACAGGCAGACGACCAGCCAGGCGACCCGATTTTAAGGAGAAACCAAGCGGAAGACAGCGCGTTCCCGGTCCTTTACCCCACTGCACTGCCAGGTTGAACAGCAGACTTCCCGAGAGCTTCCCAAGACATCACGGTGTAGGTCACCCCAGCAGGACCCCCAGCTTAAGGCTCACGTCAGCCTGGGACGTTCCCCGTGGCCAAGGTGGCCTGGGACAGCGTGGCTGCATGCAGCTCTTCCTGCAAGCCGGGTCAGAGCTGCAAGGGGCGGCTGAGTCCACGCACCCCTCGCCCGCTGCCAAAAAACACACCCCTCCCTTAGTCACACCTAAAAACAAATAACGTTTTAAAATCCAAACTGAAAACAAAACTCCATGCTAAATCCCAGCTGCCGGTTGTTTGAAGGCAAAAGGAAAGCAATCACTGAGGCTTCACAGACTGTTCTAAAAGTGGAAATCTATGAAGAGAAAAACGATCCAATAAGTCACAGTTTTAGGCTTTTTCTTTCAAT
>KL288087.1:10773-26933 GCA_000699545.1 Podiceps cristatus | reverse complement strand
AACTAGGAGGTGCGAGCGAGCTGCTACTCTCTGGTGTAGCCGTGACATTGCACGAGTGCAGACACGTGTGGAACCGGGCATGGGTAACGGGGTGACACCTGGGCACAGGGAAAGGCGTGGGAAGATGGGTGCTACGGTAGAGCTGAATGGCACAAGCATCCAGGACACGTGGGGAAAGTGAGAATGAGATGGTGCGATAAATGAAGACAGGGGCAGGTAGAAGAAAAATGTGTTTCTGAGGCAAATGCAGGAATAAGACAACGGATCTTCCTACGGGTGGTTCCCCAAAGCCTCTCAGCGGCCATCCCACCCGCTCCCTGCCGCCTTTAACGACAGACCCACCGTTGACGCGAATGGGAACAATCTTGCTACTCAGCCAGGACTTTGCGAATAGCACTTCTTGGAGGGGGATTTGGACAAGCAGAGAGGCTTCCCAGCCTGTTTCAGGGCCAGGGCTCGGACGGGCTGTCTCAGTGCTGGGGCTGTGCCGGTCAAACCTGCCTGCACTCCTCTGCAGGGAGCCCTACTGCCCCCGGCCCCGACCTCCAAATGCCGGGTCCCTCCCTGCCTCGGTTTTCTCTTCCACTCTCCCATAGCAGAATCTTGCTTTTCTGATCATTTAAAAAATCTGCTAATTCTCAACCTGAACACTTTCTTGTCTTCCTGTGGGCCCCGTGCTTGTGCCAGTGATATCTCCTCACTTCCCCCTTTCCCTGGGGTTACCTCTGCTGCACCTCGAGGGCGCAAATCCCTCATCTTCTGTCCCTCACCTTCTTGTTTGCTTGTCTAAAGAGAGATGTTTTTCCTCCTCCTGTACCGATCAGCCCCATCCCTGCAACCATGGCCGGGCTCCGGCACGGACGGCTGTGCCCTGGGGATTTGCACCCGTGAGGCTGGGCAGCGCCTGGCTCCCACACACGGACGAGCCTTTCTGCGAGTCCTGCCTTAAAACGGCCAGGAGGGATATTTCCAACGGCATGTTTCCCTGGCATAGGGAAACACGTAAGGAGTATCTGATTCCTTTTGAAGTTATATATTAGTCATTGAGCAAGCCCACGTATGGATCAGCAGAAAACAAAAAGCAGGTTTGTCCTTGCCGATATAAATATAGATCATTTATGAATGTGATGTTTTTAATCCCTGTGGGAGTGACCATGAAAAACAAAACAAGAGAAAACAAAACAACCAGGAAAACGCAGAGTAAATCAGGAAGTAAATCACTTACTCTTAGAGAAAGAATTATTTTTTTTAAATGGCTTTTAATCTTGCCTTCAGTAAGAAAAACTAATTCTAGCAGTATATGATGTCTCAAAATCCACTTGGGTGGGACACAGGGGGGAGAAAACCATTCATAAGTTCATATTTCAGGTTTAAGATATCCTTGCTGCTGTTAACAGCCAAGCCAAATTATAGCCACCACCAGCTGAAGGAATATTCTGAGGAATATAGGTTTCTCTGCTCCATGTGCATTCTCTGGGCTTTATTTTAAACACTGAGAGCCAACCAGTAACAAGCTAACCCTGATTTCTCCTGCAAATTCTTACTAAATGAGTCATCCTTGTTTTCCTTCTCCTTTCGAACATTTTGTATATAATCTTATTTATTTTTACCTCTCACATCCCTATGATTGTTTCATAGGGCAGCACTTAAATCTTGAGTATGAATAGTTGAATTATGTAAATTAGCACAGTTGTACTCTAGCTGTTCTACTCGTGTTATAGAAAAGCAGACTGTCTTTAGCTGAAAATAATGTTTGAAACTTTCATATATAAAAATGCTTTAATTTTTCCTATCTAACATGCTAATTTTTCACGGCCAAGGACACCGCTTATTTTAGTGTGGATCTTTGCTTGGTCTATTTCTTGGCCGTTTTAGGTCAGTCACCACTATCGGAGTCTATCAGTCGTTGATTGGCTTTTTAAAAAACATATATTGTAAAAGTGTTTTTTCATGTCTGTGCCAGGGTCACCGGTAGCCTCTGTGATTATTTACTGTGAAGTACTAAACATTAAGACAAAGTCTATGCGAAGCCACCTCCAAAGTCTGCAGGCTAATAGCAAGACAGAGCTGTCACAGGAGAAACAGTGTGAATAAAGTTGCTGAACTCAGCAACAAGCTTATTGCACCTGTTTCAGACATTGACCACAAGTAAGGGAGACAGAAATTTCTTTTCAAAGAGATTTGGGTTCTTTTTTACCTAATTAAAATAATGAAGTGGTATTTAATTACAAGACTTCAACCGAGTCTTTGTTACATCTCATTAATAGATTTACTTGGGTTGTCACATGCTGTTTCCACCTATGACGCCATGCGTAGTGGGAAAAGACCTGGTTCCTGAATTTCAGCGCGTGGTGCTGTGCACACCAAGGAGGTGCTGAGCACGACCAGTTGCGTGAGTACTGTCAACTGTACTCGTTGACAGTAAATGCAAGTACAGGTGGTATTTTTGCAGTGTTCATTGTATAACCTGTCACCTGTGTAGCATCCTTATGCTTTTTATCTTTTCCATTCGTGTCCGAGCTATATTCAATAATTTTACAAGTGTCTGTACTTAGAAATGCTATTTTGAGCTTTACATTCATATATATGTATTTAAGCATATAGACGTCCTCACCTTCAGCTGTCTGCTAAGAAATAGTATCAATTTTCTCTCCTTGGAGGCTTGGTGCCAATGCGCTTGCGAGTTTTCACACTGCAGAAATGTTCCTTTTGTAGAAACGGGCCTCAGACATTTTGGAAATGCTGCTCTGCCTGCAGCATGGTGCAAATGTGCGAGGAGGGGGATCCAGAGCCTGTCCCTTTCTGGAAAGGCGGCTTCTCTAGAAAGCAAAAGCAACCCTTCTTTTATTAATCAGGGTCAATAGAAGCTAGTGCACACGTTGAGGAGCAGTCTCTGGACATTCCCTTGAGTTTAAGACAAGCACTGGGACTGCAAGGGTGGTCTCTTCCTCCCATGCTGCCTCCTCCTCCCGAGACAAGACAGATTAGAGGCGTGACTGACCAAAGCCTGACACAGCTTCCCGTTCTTGGGTAACGCTGTGGGCATGTTGGTGCAAGGGGGTCAAGACCTTGCCAGTCTCGGACTGGCAAGGGACACAGACAAGCAATCTGGGAGATTGCTCGGTAGATATATGAGGGAGGTCATCCTCGAGGACTCTGAGCACTTGGGTTTTTAAGACTGAATTCTTTTTAGGAGCTTCCTTGCCACCATGGCTGCTTGACATCAGTTTCTCTCCTCTGAGCTTCCTTACTGTGTTTTCTCTTACAGTTTCCCTTGTTTTCTTCTGTGCTGTGGACATCACCAAGAATCAAGTCATCCTTTGAGATGGTCATTACCATCTCCCTCATATGCATCGCTGCTTTTCAGGGTGGGGATTACGGATACAGAGGAAAGGACTGTGCGTGTAAACGCAGGCACACTTTGTTTCCTGTTATAAAAGGATAGGACTTTTTTCATGACTCACATTGTGTTTTGAGACGTTATGACTGAAGTGAAGGCTCAGAAGGAACTGAGGATTCACAGCAAGCCTTCTAAGATTAAGAATAGTTTGAATGATGGAATCAGGGTCAGAGATGGAAACAATTTTCCATGTAGCCTGTCCAAGTTCTTTGCAGGAATCCTGAGGATGGACAATTTTGTTTTCATCTCAGGTTGACTGTCTGCTCCTCATGAAAAATTTCTGACACTGAGTTACTGTGGCTTGTTTGCTACCCAGGACCCACAGGTTCAAGTTTTTGGACTGTTTTTTTATGTATACTGCCCCTCTGCTATCGCTTTCCTGTTGCTCTGGAGCACCTCTTTATCCAAGATGAATTTAAAGTATTAGTGGTTGAGCTCAGAAGATCTTTTCTGTGGTTTGCTTGTGTGTGTGTATGTTCAGTTGCGAAATGGAGTCGGTATTGGATCTCCCCTCCCCCTATGAAACCCAAGGACGGGGTCTCTCGGTGCCTTGGCCCCACCAGCGCTGAAGTGGAACCGTGTCCCATCCTGGGTGTGAGAACTAGCTAACTGCATACGCTGGTAAACTGGAGGCGTGCTACTAAGCTGTGCCTTGCTCTTCCGCATGGAAAGTGCTCAGAAATCTCTTTCAATATCTGTATTGGAGATAAAATCTAAATGTATGTGTATATTTGCATGTATATACATACTTCTACATACACCAAACACGTAGGTATATCAAAGCTTAAAAAACTATTGCAAATAGGTAATGAATAAAGACTGTTAGAAAAAGGATATATTCCAAACACTGAAGTCTAGTTCTGATTAGGGTTCCTAAAGCGGGAAGGAGTTGAAAGATAAATGTCATAGGAAAAGTGTAACTGCTCAGGGCTTTAAATGATCAAAGCATGCTCTTGAAAAGTCTGTTGTCAAATTTTGACGTTGTGTCACAACTCGTTGTGTCAGTCCTGGAGTACAATCAAAATATTGATGATTTTTGGAGATAGGAACAAAATCATCCAAATCTAGAAGGTAGAAACACAGCTGCTTATTAGGAGGGGTTTTTCCCCCCTTAAAATATGTATTTTAACTGTCTAGATATGGTGTTCATTACTGCAGGCAAAATGAGATCTGCACATATTGAATTGCCTCTGGCTAGCAAATGTATTTCTGGGGTACGTAATATTTTAAGCAGGTAGCACAGAACAAGTCTGCAAAGTCAATCTGTCTGCAACTAATCAAGTATTCACAGCATACTTCTAGCAAAATAATTTTAGAGAAAAAGTCACTTGCCACTAACAAGCATACAGATAAAGAAGTGATGTCTATAGCAAAAATAAGAGGTTTTACAGTGCGATTTCTAATAAAAAGTCAAATCTAGCTTGTTAAAAAGATCTCTAGTCCCTGCACCAGTTTGCCAAAGAAATCCATCACTTAAGTATATTTTTAACAAGTCTGTGGAATGAGGACTAAGAACTACGGTTTGTAAATAGTTTTAGTTTCAGCTGACCTGGACTCTGCATCTGAATTTGGTCTAGGTAGGCATTTTGTCTCATTTAACCCTCTGCAGAGTGGGCTTGGTGAAAAATACTTCTCTTCTGTCAAGGGTTTTAAGATTCTCACAAGAAAAGCGTTAACAAATACACCTGTGTTTATGAGGGCCGAGCCTTAAATAATGATTTCTTTCATACTTCACAAGGGCCTTCTTTGAAATCTCGTGCACAGAACAAGGGAGACTAAACTTGCTGCAGTGTGCAGTCCTTCCAAAAGTGCAAATCTTCACCCCTTGTTACAAATCTGGGTTTTTACAGTGCGTTAATCAGCATGGCTCTGTGCCAGAACAACAGCTGTATGTCCTGGTCACTTTAGAAACGCTCCTGTTTTCCCTGCTTGGGGTACATGAACCTGACAGGTTTTGTCTGAATATCGTTTGTAAGGTCGAAGGGCCACCCCAGTAAATATCGGGGATATTTCTAAGAGAGCAGAAGATTAGGTGGGAGAAAAGGGAGTGAACAGTATCTGCTATCACCTGTAGAGGCCGTTCTTCATTCCTGGATGTTCAGATTTGTAAGCTCAGCTCATGGTTCCTTTTCTTGAGTGATCATGTAGAAGCACCTAAATAGATTGTCTTAAATATTTAACATATTAAAAAGGTCCAGTGTTCGTGGATGGTGGTTGTTTGCAAACTCAGTTATACAGCTTCTACAGACTTGTACTTTTAAGGCTGTTTGACCGCAGCATCCACTGCTGTAGGACGGGAGGTTACGGGAGGAAAGCAGATGATGTTGGAGTGTCTTCTGCTCTTAACTGCGTAATATATTCCAGCCACTGACCCGAAGCAGCAGACTGTGGATACGATCGTCTTCAGGCTTTGCTGTATAAGGCAGTAACTTGGTGTTGAAACAGTTTTCCTTCACAAACGCTCTCTGCAAGAAGTTTGGATATATCAAGCAAAGCCTCATTTAACTTGTTTTCAGACCACTAATCAGGTTGATCGCTGTGATTCATGTCTTGTAGTGGTTCTTTGGCACAACCTAAACGAAACCATCAGTTACTCCTCTCTGAAAATGGGTGCATTTTTGAATGTCCAGACAAAGCTCCTGAGTGGCAGAAGAGTGATAGTTTTGTCCTCTAGAAAATCTTTTTGATTGAACGGGGGGCTAAAATCCAGAATGAACGAAAACGTCTAGAACTGCTGACGCTGAAAATCTTCTATTGCTCCCCTCCAACTTTTGATCCCGGGATATGTTTCTCGTGACTTCTCATTTATTCCAAACTTAAAGTGCAGGTCGTTAGAGAATTGAGCTGCAGACAGGCCTCCGTGATTTGCCTTCTCCCTGCAGAGAAGCTGACGTTGCCGCCCAGCGCACCCCGTACACACACCCCAGCGCTCCCTCGCAGCTGCACCGAGGGCCGCTCTGCCTCCCGCGAGCACTTCCCGGAGCTGCGAAGCCGCTCGAATAAGAGCACAACTTTGCAATGGAGAAGTTATCCTACTAGCCGTAGCCACGGACGCTTACTCAAAATGCTCAAAATACTTTGGGCTTGGATAAAACCCATTATCGTTACCATCTGTTATCCAGCTGCATGAAGGCAGTTGAAAAATGTGTACATTTCTGTTCATTTTAATAAAGATATATAAAAATACTCAGAGGAGACATGCCTTTAACCTGAAGCAATGCAATAAGCTGTGCTGATAGTTTGTTTTTAAATTTAATTGATGTGGCCTCAGTATTAGAAGGGGTCAACATTAAAGGCAGCTAGAGTTATTAATATTTCTGGTAAATATATAAGCTTCTCTGCTTTTATTCACACAGACACCTAATATGAAGGCAATCTATTTTCTAATGCTCTCTTCACCTATTCTGTTAGTACTCCACTAAATACTGAAGCATCAGAGCAGGTAATGAACTTGGCTTCTGAGAGATAATACTATTTATCATATTGACAAATGCGTATACTTTATGAATAGGTTTTTGTGTTATGGCACAACAGCTAAAACATCTTGTGGAAGATCTTCTGAATTTTATGCCCGACACTAGAAACAGATGAGTATTAGGACAATTGGAGTGACAGGCTTATTAGTATTTTGAGATAGAAATGGAGAAAAGCAGGAACGTGGAGACACTGCAAATGTGTCCCACGTGGCAGCGTACCCAAAGAGTAGCAGAAAACACGCGGACTTTGGCCGAGGCAGGATTTTGGTTGGTCGAGGGACAGAAGAGGGGCGTTTTCCCCTCATGTCTAGATCCTCAAAGTCTTGCCAAGTTATGGCTGGTGAGGGTCTGCGTTACCTTTACAAGCCTTGTCCTGGGAGAAGCTCACTTGCCCAGGGCACTGGAGGTCTGTCTGTTCCTCCTGAGCGGTGGCCCGAGCCCGAAGGATGCTCGAGGAGCCACGCTGACCCTCTCCCGCTGTTCCGTGCCATCAGGGGGGTGCATTGCCAGCATACGCCCCCCAGCCCCAACTCTGGAGAGGTCAGCCCAAACCTACTCAAGTATAGCGCATGTCCAGTAACGTGGAAATGGCTGGGCACAAAGGAGAGGCATTTTACTGTATGGCATCCGCCGAACAGCGATATGCACCGGGGCGTTCTGTCGGAACTGTCAGTGCGATGCACCAGGGCCTCTAGATGTCTAAATACCATGCAATGTAGTGTCACCAGGTCTTTCTGTAATCCTTCAATACTAACCTTTCTTTTACAGTAAACTAAACTTTAACCATTGTTAATTGCAATTTAAAGGCATTATTGCCAGCATAAATCTGGCTATTATGTAGGCAGCACCTTGCCAAGAGCTTATTGTCTATTTTTCCCCCCAGTGCCGCTAGTGTAGATAAGGGGATGTGTGTTGCCTCGTTGCCTTCTGAAAGATAGCATTGCTGACAAGAAGTCAGTTGTGCAACACTCCACCTAACACTGAGTCGTTGATCAATAAAAGCCCACAAACCAGATTTGAATTTTATGGAATTAACAGCGCTACCAGATCAGACTGTTCTGACTGCATCCAAGCTGCTTCTGTGGAAAACAATCTGCGGCGGTATTGTGAAGGGATCTTATTTTATTTAACTATCTGTTTTTAATGGTGAAGGAAGTGTTTCTCTGCTCTTTTCCGCATTGCCTTCCCCTGTGCAGCTGCAGGACGTAGCCTGGACTCTTTGTGCGGTTTCTGCAAAGGTTCCCTTCGCTCTCACTGCAGTGTTCCTTAGAAGGGCTGCCCAGTTACTGTTGGAAGTCACACTCAAAGTGCAACAGTGGTTTGCTCAAGGAAGCCAAGATTAGCTTTAGAGCGTAACCAGTGAGAGATCCCTGATCAACACGATGCGTTTCTGGTGTTGGAAGTGCAGTGCCTAGTACTCGGAATTTTGTGGTTTGCCTTTGTTCTTCTGGGAGTGTTGGCGAGCTGCCGCCATCTCGCTGGCCCCCCCGGTCCGGCTGCCGTGGGAGGAAGAGATGCTCCGGCACCTTCTGTCCCTGACTGTGCTCTGCCCTCGGGTTGATGCTGTTGCTTTCCTGGCAGGCCAGCCTGGACAGGAAAGGCGCAGCAATTAGGAGCACACAGTACCTAATCCATTCTAATTAGAGGCTGTTATCCGTGTTCCCCCCCGCAGTTGTGTACAGCCTCCTAACGAAGACTTCAGGAATTCGGATCTAGCTGCCCCCGTCACGTGCCGCGTTCCCGCTGCTGCGCAGAGCTCGTGGCCACGTGCAAAGGCGTGCTCATCTTTTCAGAAGTGATTCTTTCAAAACAAAAAATAAAGAAATAAAATTAATTACAATTCCGTATTGATTGCTTTCACTTTATTGCTTGGATGTCCCTGTGATGAAAGTCATCAAAGTGCTGAATTGAATATAGTATTGGGCTTAATTCTACTATTTTAAATTTTGCCTCACTGGGATACTTACCAAGTAAGGTGGTACATAGTATTACTGAAAAAATCACTGTGATTCTTCCCTAGGTTATAGAAATAATCAAAATCACTGACTTAGAATTTTTTTTTTTTTTTGTAAAACACTTTTCCTGTGTAAGTTCTCCATCAAAATAAGGAAATAACTTGTCACTTAGCTTATTAAATGATGGATTTTTTAAAATGGATTTTGCCACTTATTCATGTTTGAAATATATATTGATGCCAAAGATCAAAATCTTTCTGGAATTAGAGGAGGAAAAAAAATCCATTTTGAAATTCACCTGTCAAGCATTCGTACCTTGTGGGATCTCGAAGACTTAGAAATTTACATTTGATATGAACCTGAATGGCACATGGGAGAGGCAGGAGCAACCCCCACCGACTCCCAGAGGCATCTGGGCATCTCTCCTAAGTTTCGAGAGCTGTGGGGTTTTATCCAGCTCCCCTGTATTATGATCTTGACATCCAAAGGGACGCCCAAAAGGATGATCATATGCTCATTATATTTCAGGCAGAAAACATGTATGACCTATTCTGACATTTTCTTGATGTCAATCCCAAATTAATGAAAATGAGAAGAAAATTATAGCAAGATTTTTTTTTTAAAAAAGTATGTTTTCTGTTTAGAAACCTCTGGCAAGGATCTCTTGCAAGAAGAGGCATAAGACTGGTGGGGTGTAAACCAGCGCAAGTTAATGTTGACTGTATGGAAGAAAAGCCTATTCACAGCTTCATAACAGAGCTTAGTACAAAAGATTACAGCCAAAAAATACCATTCAGGATCTGAAGAAAATTAAATAAATAAAGCACCAGTTATGCTGGAAGCTGATAACCTACAGCAAATGAAACTGGCCAACAGAAATCATAAGGCATCGAAGATGTTGAAATTCTGTCCGTAGCCAATAACGTGTCCCTTAGTGTTTGTGAGCCGGCGGTAACAGAAGGTGCGATGCATACAGACTGTACGCTCTGCCCAATGCAGCGTGCGACCCGCGCTTGTAACACGTCTCAAACATATTTTTTTTTTTTTTTTTTTACTTAGCATTATTACATTTTTCCTGCAAGTGCCACTAAAATTTTGAACAATCTTCATCCAAATGTCATTTTTTGTTAAAAATCATTTTCCATAAAAGTGCAAGCCACCTCCATTTTATGTTGGACCTGCCTTTCATTTCTGTAAATCGTTCCCATTGATTTACCCTCTGTGCTCTTTGGAAAAGAGATTTTATTTTTTTGTATACCTGTACCACTGGCTGCGAGTAGTCAAAGTTGGGCTTTGTATTGCGTAAATATATTGCAGTGATTATATTCTGCTAAGGGTTAGCTATGTATTCACAAATGGTAGATTTAAATGTCTTGTATCAAATATGCTTGAGATTTATTCAGCTGGAATATTAAACAACTAGATTTCAGTTTTTAACTGGAATAATGAGAAAAGTAAGAGGTCTAGGTTTTGTCTGGCCATAAAAATCATAGTTAGACCTCTTTTCTTTTTTCCTGTCACTTTGCTTTGGTATTTATATTTGCTTTTTTAAAGTAGTACAACACCCCAAATTAAGGGTTGACAACTTAATTATATGTGATTGATATGCTTATTTTGAGTGAGTCATTACCAGAACATGTAAACGGCAAATTCTATTCTTTCTCCCATTTGCAAGTAAAGACGGAAGGTGCTCTGGTTCCGGAGCATCCGACAGGCTTCTGCCGTGAAAAAACGTGAGACGGAGCCTGGCTGCAGCTACGCCAAAAATGTCACTGCAGCACGAGGTACCGGAGACCTCGTCACCCAGCAGAGTCTCTGAACGCGCATTACTCCCAGCTTTATGCTGCTTAGGAATGAAATTACATCAGCCTCATGGACATGGGTGTGGAAATTGGGCAGGAGGCATTTGCTGCCTTCCCCAGAAACTTTGGCCGATGCAAAGCTGGGTGGGAGGAACGACATGAGCATCGGCCCCACGGCAGGGTCTGGAAGCAGCTTCCTGCTTTCTGAAACACAAACCCAACCCAGCCACAAACCCAACCATTTCAGAGAAACTGTGCACAGCAAATGGCAACAGTCACAAACAGATAAATGCTAAAAGTTACCAGCAAACTCCTTCGAGCTTTAGTTGACTGTGTGTCCTGGTTTCAGCCCAGACAGAGCTGGTTTTGCCTTCAGCAGCTCCGTGTTTGGGTTTAGTGTGTGAAACCCGGTGCCAGCACCTGCTGGCGTTGGGGCTGCTGAAGGATCGAGGGCATTTGGCCGTTTCCCAGGTGTTGCTGATGTGCAGGTGCAGAAACCTGGGAGGGCACGGCCAGGAGAGTTGATCCCAACTGGCCAGAGAGAGTTTCCGTGCCAGAGACGGCACGGCCGGGGTGAGGGAGGGTTGGCCATCACCTAATCCCCGACACTTGAGTTTCCCTCAAAGACCTTTAACTCCGATCGTTCTGTGAAGTCATCCTGTCTGCCCAGGTGTGTTCAGAAGCTCTTAACTTTTGTTAGGCGGTGTCTGTCAGCAGGAGGGCTTCCCATGAAGATTTTTCTCAAATATCTGGAATGTTGTCAGTAAACAGCAACAGTAAAGCCAGTCCTTCTGCTGAGGAGAAATGCCACCTCGGGGAAGGGCTGCATAGTAATCCTGTAACAAGCTGTACAATGTCTTCAGAGCTTTTCTGATGTTACCGCTTTAAATGTTTAACAGTTTGGAGGGGAATCGAGCTACTTGGTTGCTTTAAACTTCACTCATGTCTGCTTTAAAATTAATGGATGAAGTGCATGTAGTGGTTGCTGTGGCAGAGTTACAGGGGTGCAGTTTGGTTTTAAAGTTGATTTGAATGCTCAGTCCACTCTGAAGGCATGTCACTCCTTATCCACCCGATATCACGCGGGGGGTAATGTTTGTGACAGGGGCTTTATCTGCTCCCGGGAGCAGAGCAGCTAACGCTGTAATTGTAGACATCCTTCTAATAAATGAAGTAGTCCACAAAAAGGAAGTAACTGCCTCTAAATTGTCAAGACACTCATGCTTTCAAAGCCTTTCAAAAGGCCTGGAACAAATTTCGTACCCTGTTTGATCTTCCTTCTCGCCATCACAAACACGAGAATGAAACGTGCCTTTCCCAGTCATTCAGGGCAGAATTGTTGTGGTTCTCACTGAAGGTGCGCGTCATCGTCAGAGCTGCTGAGGTGTAGAGTCACGCGCTTCTGAGACCAACCGCAGCAGGCGTTTCCGGAAAAAGGCTGTGCTAAGGAGACTGTCACGGTATGTGACATAGCTCAAATCTGGTTTAAAGTTTTCTATGAAACACTTTTTGCACTAAAGAGTTTTTTGAATAATGTGATTCTTCCAACAAAAACAAGTCAAGTACTTGTTAAGAAAAACAACTGTTTGACCAAAAATGCTCAGTTGTCAAATGATGTCTCGGATTTGTTTTTACACAAACATTTTCTTTTCATAAATACCAGTACCACCACTCACCTACTAAATAAACCACTGCATGTATGAAGTCTAGACTTGTCTGTTTCAGCCTGTTTTGACCAAAATCAGTAACAATATTCTGATTTCTGGGCCACGAGAACCACGTGCAGGCAGGAGTGTTACTTCCAGAGTTCACAGTTCTTGTGCTCTTTATAGTGATTGACTCAAGCGTCGTTTTGGGGGTGTGTGTGTGTGTAGCTGCTTAACTTGTCTGATGAAAAGTTGATAAAAGGTGTCTGATTCCTCCGTCTTCCTTACACACCGTGGCTGCCATGTAATCTTTCTTTCCGTGGGACTTATGCCAGCAAGGGAGGAGCTTTCCCTTTGGCACTTTCTGTCTCTCAGCAAGTAGAAGTGCGACTCCTTTTTATTATGACACAACAAAGGTTATTTTGCTCTAGGATTAAGTGAACAGAAATTTCTAGTTGATGAATTTTCATTCACTGGAGAGCTGCTGACTATTTGGAGGATGCTAGAATGCTAACCTAAATTCCTCTTCTGCTCAGCCCTCCGTTGTGTGCCAAAACCAGAGCTATTTTTATATATTCTGCTTAAACTCTCTGTGAAGATGAAACACCCCTTCCATGTGTTTACTCACTAGGAGGCTTAAAGCACAGACTGTGGGTAAGGTTCCATCAGTTCAATATAAGAAAATGCAACGACTGTACAGCTACAACTACATTCTTCTCTCTGATTTGCTTCCCCCCCCCCAAGTTTATTTATTTTACATTTTGCCCTCTGACTTGTTCCCCCCCCCCCCCAGTTTATTTAATTATAAGTTTTGGAAGTAATTTGAACCAAATGTAAGGTTTAAAAGTTAATGTTTTCTTGAAACAACATACAACTGAATTCATGAAAATACATATTTTACATTTCTCGTTGGTTTAGGGTCAGTAGTCTTTTCATGATGTGTGCCTTTGTAAATACAACTATATTAACAAAGGCTTCTTAAAGATGTCTGGATAATAGCTTACTCTATCACATCTTGATTTCCACACACACTGAAAATAAGCTTTGATATGACTAAGTAGAAATTTAAAACTTGCAGTCATCTTCAAGTACATGTAAAAACATAAGGAAAGGTAAATGTGTGCCAGGGAGGAGTGAAGGAGAACATAATCAGATAGCAAAAGGCTTCCCTAAAATCAGAAATAAATCTATAAATATGTGTATGTTGGAAATGATGGTGTTTAAGAAAATATGTTAGTGAAATAGTATTTCTGTTGAAATTATTTTCTCAAGCTAGTTTCTATTAAAATGCAGCACTTTTTTTTTGCTTTTGATTTCAACAAACACTAAAGATTTAGGTTGTATAAAGTCATTACAGGAATGTATGAGATTTATCCTTTAAGACAATAATTTTGTTCTCTCTTTTTTTTTTTTTTTTTTATTAATTTTTTCTTTTAAGAAAACAGGGAGGGAACAACTTGACCCAAAACTGTAAAAAAGGAACAAATATGCGGGCAAGCGGTATACTTTAATAGTGTGAATGAATGAATGAGGTTTTTAATGGATGTTTTTGAATTGCAAAGAAGAGTCTATATTTTAATTAAAATACAGGTGTGGCAGGAATCCCCAGCCACAGCTTCTTTGTCCTTAAGCGCATCCAAGTCTGGTACACTTATGAGACCTCATAACAAACAACAATTTGTACATTATTGTATTTCTTTGAGGAAGGGAAATCTTTTGTGGCATTTTATGTCTCCTGTCTTATATTGCTGTGTGTTGAGGCAGAGGTTTCGCAACCTCTGTTTTTTATTGATAAGTACGTTTTACTTCTTTATGAGTTTCTGTGTTGAAACTTCTTATTTCCTGGTTTTGTGAGTGAAATCACTTTGGTAATGTTATTTAGGAGCATGATATACTTATTCTAGTGTCTAACATTCCTATTTAGATGTTCTTCACTGTCCCCCGAGGCTTTGTACCCCGTGTCGTTACTACCCTCCCTTTGCCCACCAGCTAGTGCACCTCAGCAGTTACCTCCAGGTGTTGTGATTGTGGAAGGTTTCATCTGCCTGAGAGCAGTAGTTTTGTCACCAGCTGGGTCAGTTATTTCACTAATATAGTCACACTCTTAAAATCTGCTCTTTTGCTGCAGTCTTGGCTTTGGTTTGTTGCATTGACTTAATTTGATCCACCATTTTAAGTGGAAATGAGTACTGCGATGCCAGCATAGAGAAATCTTGTTTCGTTTTTCCTGCTTGCCCGTACCTGACGCGGTGAGCTGCCGGCAGCTGTCGGTAAGCCTTGTGCGCTGTCAGGAGCCAGGTCTGGGCCCATCGTCTCCACCAGCTTTTGTGTTCTCCCTTGCCACATGCATTAATTTCTCTTCTCCAAGCAGCACAATAGTTTGTGGGTTTCTCGGTGATACGGTACTTTCTGTTTGAATTTCGCTAGTAAATGTCTTCAGACCTTATATGAATACGTCAGGATTCCTGTACTTCTGGTACACCGTAACCTCTGGGAATTGTGTGCAAATGACACATCATTACTTTTATAGTAGAGGTGTTATTTCAAACTGCTATGACTAATTACTAACAAATGATGAGAATTTGAACATCAATTCCCAGTTTTTGCTCTGGGCAAACCCAATTTTCATAAATCTTCTGTGGTTTGTCTCCTGGTGGGGGTCAAACGCTGCTGGCATTCATCGTAGTTGCTCATGCTTCTGCCTTTCTGTGTACACAGATGAACCACAATCAGTTCTAGAATGTCAATTAAGTGTTGAAATTATCTCCCAGATTATTTAAAATAACATTTTTTGCATTATTTAAATTGGTTCTATTCTTGTTGATCTGTCAAACATTTCAACCTTGTGCATATACACAAGTAGAATGCCTCTGCTTAAACACCAAAAAATTATATTACTGCTTTAAAGTTTACCATTGTCATCGCTGTCTCTGATTTATTCTTGACTAGACTTAGTTCACCTCTGTATTAGAGGCAGGCATATTTACTATTTATGCTGTAGTTTCATCCTCTTATTGTGTTGTTTTCTAAAAACACTAGTCATGAAAGCCAGTAATTCTTTCTTAGAGCCAAACAGGTTACGTGAATGCTGAATTTGAATAGCCCTTCTAATTTAAGTTCATAAATCTATGAAAAAAAGAAAGTTGCTGCTGGTTTTGTACCTGAAGACATCCATTCTTTGAGTGTGCAGGTGGGAAATACGAAGCACCAAGAGGCAATGCAGCAGCACTGGGACTGCTGCTAGAGCACCGATTACTGTGCCATGTTGTGGGGTTTTACACTTGAAAGTAGATATAAAAACATTTAAAAGATTTTTAAAAAATTATGACAAAGAATGGTTCACTATCTGAAAAACATGTCTTTACAATTACAAACTTAAAGGTAAAGGTGAAAAGTTGACCATTGCCAACCAGCAGCAACGTGGGAAAGGTTTCTGATGGTATCGTGATTTTTTCAAGACAGACGTACCAGGAATAACGGCAGCAGCAAAGATGCCCCAGAAAAAGCTGTAGAACCTCCGACGTTTCCCACATGAGTGAAATGCCTAGGCGCCTCTTAGATTCTCAGCCATACAAGTTTTGTTTCTTTATTTTAAATCAAAATTTAATTTCTTCTAAGGCAAGCCCAGTTTCCTGTGACTTTGCATTTCAAGATTGAATTCTTGGTATCAATAAAGGACAAGCTCGTGTTGCAGTTTTTCCCTCAAGTGGAGCAGTAATAGAGTGTCTCTGGTTACTTAATCTCATAATGTTGGTAAAACATATTATCATCTAGACCTTTGTCTTTATGTCAGATCTGATTGAAATCAGTCAACCAGTTTCAAAGCTGTTCACGATAGACAGGCACACAAATACCAACATATCTGGTGACATAAGCCTCAT
>KL288082.1:15584-35201 GCA_000699545.1 Podiceps cristatus | reverse complement strand
CCCCCCCAAAAAAAAAATACAAAAAAATCCCACCACTGACAAAAATCAACCCCAAAGGAACAAATTATGAACTGGACCAACAAAACTTCTAGTTAGGAACTGTAGCACACTTCTGTTTCTCCTTATGGAAGTTTCTGGTAATTGAACTGTAAATGAGCTTTTTGTGACCTTTCTGCCCCCCCAAAAAGTGTCATATCCTTCATTTTCTCTGCCTACCTACATTATGCCTAAATGGATGTTTGAAATTTGTAAATTACCAAGTGATACAAAAATAAGGGAATTTGTTTCCTCATTGGAAGGATATTAATTCTCTCAGATCTTCAGTCCATTAGTTATGTGTACAAAAGTTGTGACTCCTGCGTGCTATTTGCTGCTCTTTCAGAACATGAAAGCAATGCTGTTAATTCACTTAAAAAACAAACCCAAACCCAACAACAGAAAATGAAAACAAAAGCCAAACCAACTGTCCCATATTTTCTCTTGCCACTAAATTTGAATGTCATTATCTTCCTGTTTTGCTGCAAACGATTAGGTACTCGCCCTCACAAGTGCCCAGACTGCGACATGGCCTTTGTGACCAGTGGAGAGTTGGTTCGGCATCGCCGCTACAAACATACTCATGAGAAACCGTTCAAATGTTCAATGTGTGATTATGCTAGTGTGGAGGTATGTCAGTTAATTGTTACGGCACTGAATACTTCCTTGCATGCTTCAAAGCTTGTTCACCATCTGTTAGAAACTGTTCTCAGGCATTTCCTCTTTGGCTGTTTGTTTAAAAGGCTTTGAGCAAAAAAGTTACAAATCAGATCTGCTCTTGAAAGCAAGTGGTGGGATTTCCTCAGTTAATGAGGAAACAGTTTGAGAGCATTTATGCACAGAAATCCTAGGTGACATCCATTTCCTCTTCAGGGACAATAGTTGTTGTCATTGTTTCTTAAATTATTTGGCCATTAAGATGATTGCAGGAATTGTAGTGTGCTCCATGTTGAAGGAAGCAGCCATCTTCTGCTGCAGTAGGATGCACTTTCAGACCAGAGGTGCCCTCCCATTTTAGAAATGGGCATTCTGCACATTACCTGCTTAGGCCGTTAAGGTGACTGTAGCCAAAACTAATGAGCCTTTGCCTCAATATTGGTGAGATGCAGCTTTGCTAATATTGGGTGATCATCTAATTTGCTCAAGTAAATTAAGCTTCCTTGAATGCTCTCCCCTGTGCAGTATTGTTACTTATGCTACAGGCCGGCTTTTATATTGGAACAGGAAATTTGAGCGAGATGATGAGCAACATCATGTAAAAAAAAAAAAAAAAAGTCTGCAGTGGAAGAAGGCTACAGAGGAGAGGCTGAGTAGGGGCTTTGGGCTTTTTTTCCTACCCACACTGCAGCTGCAGTGCTGTAATTCCAGCCCTGTGGTTTGAGTGCTGAATAAATTGTGTTGCAGTGATTTGCATAGTATGAATTAGGAAAGAATAACCAACTTGTCCCTTAGGTGAGCTCCTGCTGCGTTTTGTAGACGTGGGTTGGTGATTAAGCAGCGTGGTCAGGGTGGAGTAGAAAATGCTGTAACATTTGTGTCCATGCTGACATTTGAGCTGGGCTTGTACCTTCTAAATAAAAGCAGGAGAGGAAAGGAATTAAGTCACCCTCTTGATTGTAGGACTAGATTTTTGTTGTTTTTAATAATCTTATCCCCTTCAAAGTAACTGGAGAGGACCCAAAAAGTACCCTGTAGAGAAAAATACCCTGTACAGACACTTTCTTGTCTCTCCAGGACACTTTCAGATTTTAGCACGTCTTCAGGTGCTGAATTGGCTAGTAACAGCAAGGTGAGCACTAGACTCTAAATCAGAATGTGCTGCTCTGAATGTGGGAACAAGCATCAAGCAAGACTGGGAATTGAGGTTGGGGGGTGAAGTAGAGTGGGCAGGAGTGAGTGGCTCTGTGCAGTGTAAAAATGGCATTGAAATGTGCTTGTTTGGCTTAGTGGCAAGATAAAAATAGATTAAACTCTTGACTGATTTCTTGTATTCTTGCAACCTGACCCGCTCATCTATGCTAACTTCAGTCTTGCTCCTGACTTCCAGGTTAGCAAATTGAAACGCCACATTCGTTCTCACACCGGGGAGCGTCCGTTCCAGTGCAGCTTGTGCAGCTATGCCAGCAGGGATACCTACAAACTGAAGAGGCACATGAGGACCCACTCTGGTATTGATGCCGTGGCTTTTTTAGCATGTTGTTTATGCTTTAGTGTCAGAGCGCTGACGCTTGGCACAGTGTGTGCTAACACTCTCGAACAGCAAAAGAAATGCTATTTTGTAGTTTAATATAAAACGGTTACACAGTTTGTAGCCAGAGAGAACGCACTGTCATTTGTAAGTGCTAGTAAATTCATAACCTGGTAGTAATTACTGCACTGAGAAATGAGCTTGGAGGGTTCTAATTTCCAGTTTGACTGTCAGGTGATAAAATACAGGTGCATCTTAGTATGAACAGAAGAAACTTTGTTATCAGTGTTCCACCACCAGTTGAAGATGAATAGCCATGTACAGTTTCATGCTTGAGTGTATTTGCAAAAGCACCTCGTGTGTAGTTCATAAAGATCCCACATTTTTTCTTCAATAGAAATAACAGGTTTTAATACAGAACATTGCTGGGGTGCCAAGTTAATCATGTTGCTAAAATTGAAGGAAAAAAATGTCATTGTGTGTATATATGAGCGTTCAATCTCCAGCCCCCCAAAAATCGGATGCCACTTGCCGTCTTCTGGCAGCCTGTGTGTAGGTCGTCTTACGCATTTGTCAGTGAGGATAATAATTTAACTCATTTGCTTAGAGAGTGACCTTGAGCCACTTTGTAGAGGTTTTAGCTTCAGTATACATCTTTCTAGAGAAAGAGATGTTATTGAGCTCTTTCTAGAATTACTCTTCTGTCAACTGTCTGTTGCAAGTTTCTGGGAGGTTGTTTTGTTTGGGGCTTCTTGGTGAGATTTCTTTTTAATAAAAGTACTTGCTATTTTTTTCCTTCTGCTACTGCAGGAGAGAAGCCATATGAATGTTACATCTGCCATGCTCGCTTCACTCAGAGTGGTACCATGAAGATGCACATTTTGCAGAAGCACACGGAGAACGTGGCCAAATTTCACTGTCCTCACTGTGATACCGTTATAGCGAGAAAGAGTGACTTGGGTATGTGTCTCTCAAAAGTGGCCTTTGGTGAAGATTCTATGAAACACTTTTCCAGGATTAGAGTTCACATAACCCAACTCCTGTCTCTTTCTTTTTTTTTTTTTTAACCTAATAGTTCCGGTAACCATGCAACGTGAAGCACAGGCTTAGATGTCTGGCTGGTAATATCACTTTTAGCTTACAGTAGCTGCTGCAAACTGATAATTTTTGGTTTCTTTTCATTATTTGAAAATGTAGCATGTTTCCCAAGGGTACAAGGCAAGTTACTGTTTTCAGGCCCACAGATGGAAGGCATTTATGGAACTTGGACTGAGATTACATCTGCACATCGATTAGGGTCTGAAAAAAACCAAAAGATCACTTGACCTCCTGCATGTTGGAGGCCACTGAGTTTCGTGCAGAAATGTTTTCATCAAGCTAAAAGGTTTGAATTTGACCAAATAGTGTCATTTTCCAGGATGTGGAGCTGTGTGCCACAGACAGGGTAGGAAAGACTGAGTTGCCTCAAACCCTGAGTCCTTGCTGTAGGAGAGTCTTGATCTCAGTGTGACTACGGCAGGCAAGCTCTCTTATGTTCTACAAGAAGGTGAAAAATAATATCACGCCCAGAGCAGCTGAGGAGAAGGAAGAAGCCACAATTTGGCAGAACTTTGTCTATAAACAGAATATCACCCAAGTAATGGGAAGGCAGGCTCCCTTCCAATAAAGACAAGTGTAAAGTGCTGCAGTGAGAGGCAGTTTGAGAGGATGGCAGTCAGTACAACAGAGGACAACTAGCTATGAAGAATTTTTTCTTCTAATAATGTTTTAGTCTCCCCTAAGCTACCTCATGCAGCTGTGGTATGCTCTAAGTTGGAGGATTTTAAAGACACGAGTAAAACCTCTGTCGGGGATTATCTGCTGGTATCCCTGTTGCCTTCTAGCCCTGTCACTCTGACTTCTAATCCTGCAGAAAATCCTGTTTCCCCCAGTGTATTGCCTGGCTTCTCGCTGTATCCAGGCAATTCGGAGTAGTCTTAAACACAACAGTCCGAGACACTTCAGTTTGACAAGCGTACATTTTCAAATGCAAGTGTACAGTTGTTACTCATCAGCAAATCTAGAATCCTGTGGAAGAACTTGATGGAGTTTTTCTGCAAAACCTTTCTGTCTAGAAATTGCTTTGTTGCTTTTAATTACAATTCTTTTAGGTTTTTAGTTGAAGTCTAAATTAACTGTTTCACTTTTGGCTTGAGCTCAAGAGTATGTGGAAGGGAGAGTGCTGAGAGACTGTCTTTCACGCTTGGAAAGCCTTGGTGGTTAAAGCCCCGATCCTTTTCCTCCTAGGTGTCCATTTGCGAAAGCAGCATTCCTACATCGAACAGGGAAAGAAGTGTCGCTACTGCGATGCTGTGTTTCATGAGCGGTATGCCCTTATACAGCATCAAAAGTCTCACAAGAATGAGAAGCGCTTCAAGTGTGACCAGTGCGATTATGCATGCAGACAGGTAAGCTGGTGGGACTGGCACCCCTTATGAGCATTTGGAGCTAAAAATAGGAGGTGGAAGTCTTATCTGTTAAGTTTGACCAGCTGTCGATATCAAATCAGTGTGCTCAATCTTCTGAAGGGGTGTGAAGGATAGTTCATCGGGCTTTGCTCCTTGGTGGTGTAGCACTCCCCTGTAGAAGTACCTTCGAAGTCACAACCTTGATGTATCTGTTGTCAAAGGGATAAGAGTCCATATAGGATGGAAGTAGCTAGGACTGAATGTGCCATGAATCAAGATCATAATCAGCCTTTCCTTGATATTAAGGATAAAGTTTTGGCCTCCTTTTAGCTGAAAATCTGCTCTTCTGTATCCATATGTCTGAGTTCACAAGCTCCTTTTCCTGTCTTGCTTGTCCTGGTCAGGAGCGGCACATGGTCATGCATAAACGGACCCATACTGGAGAAAAGCCTTACGCCTGTAGCCATTGTGATAAAACCTTCCGCCAGAAACAGCTCCTCGATATGCACTTCAAACGATACCACGATCCCAACTTTGTCCCTGCTGCCTTTGTGTGTTCCAAGTGTGGCAAAACATTCACTCGCAGGGTAAGGGAATACACTGGTTTTGAATCAAGGGGTGGGGGGTGAAATGAGGCTTTTGGCCAAGGGGAGTGGAACATGTTTACCCAAAAAGAGAGGTGGGTGAGGTGCAGGGTACAATACTGGTCTTTTTAAATAGAGCACTTCTTTCTGAGAGATGGAGACCCAGTATAATTCAGAATTAGTACTAGCACGTACTAACATTGACATCATGAACAGTGTGAAAAATGCAACTTTATGAATAGAAATTAATGAAATTTACCCATTTCATTGAAAAAAAAATATACCAGAAATGTGTTTTAAAATCTAGATCAGATATTCTGGCTTTATTTTCATGCATGTTTTATTTTGTTGTCTTTTCTCTTCCTCCGAGTAGAACACAATGGTCAGACATGCTGATAACTGCTCTGGCCTAGATGGTGGGGAAGGAGAGAATGGAGGAGAGACAAAGAAGGGCAAACGTGGCCGAAAGAGAAAGATGCGATCTAAGAAGGAAGATTCCTCCGATAGTGGTGAGAAACAGCTCAGTACATTCTGAGCATTACAGGCCCGTGATTCACTGTGGTGGCTGTTAGTTTGCTCATTCTGCAGGTTTGTTCTGACACTTGAAAGGCCTTTATCATCTAGTTGGCAAGCAAAACATGATAGTACATGGCCAAGCGGAGAGGTGACTGCCTGTGAGGGATAGTATGGATTCTGCTGTGCAGTTGTGTCCTGCCTGCTCTTCTGTGTGTGAAGTTCTCTGGTAACGTTTTCAGCGTCCCAAAAGAAACGGTGTGTTTCTGTGGTGCAGGGCTACAAAATGGCACATGCTCCTGCTTCGCCACTACTGGGTAGTATGTGGCATGTCCAAACAGCTCCGATGCTAAATAGCTTGGCGGCTTCTGTGGGGGAAAGCTGGTGGCATCCAGGAGAATGGTGGAGATAGCAGCCTCTTCACAACAGACCATAGATTGCCTGCGCTGAGCTGATCAACGGGTTGGGGAGCTCGTGGTGTCTTCCACTCTATGGGTGTGTTTGCTGGTATTGAGAAGATGGCTTCTGAGGGGCTCTGACTTCCTGGACAACATGCAGAAAGATGGGTTAGGTGCAGTTTGTAGTAGGGTGGCTACTATCTGTAAGCTTCTCGGGAACAGGGAGACAACAGAAACTGTTGCAGCAGTTAACAGTCACCTTGACTGTGGTATGATTTGTGAAGGAAAAACTCATTCGTGGTCCTCCCTCCTGGTGTCAGTCGTATCTTCAACAGGAAAATCCAGGTGGAGTGTCAAGACCAACCAGTTCAAAGATGGTTCTGCAGAAGCAGTGTTGCAAATTAGCCTTTTACCTGGAGTACTTTATGTAATTAGTCAAGGGGTGTAGGTTGGGACAACAGATAACTTTCTGGTGAGAGAATGAATCTCTGAAATTCTTACACGCAAACAGGTTTTATAAGAAATGACACAAGCATGGTCAAATGGCTTGTGCCAACCTTGACTGCAAAAACTCTATAGAAATAAGTGCTCAAACCCACACTTGTATAGATATTTGAAAGTGTGTGCTACAATTGGTTGAATAAACCATGTGTAACTAATTGTTCATTTAAAACACAAAAATATCTTGGAGGCAGAAAGAGTAAAACTGCCTTGATGGAAGGTAATTCAAAACACAGGATTCTGGAGTCCCTGATTTTTAACATCTGATTTATAGACTTCCAGTGAGTTTCACCTGTTGTCAGAACCCTAATTTTATTTACCTGATATGGTCTGGGTTCAAAACAGTGTTTGGGGAAGCCAACACGTCAAAAGTCGTGCTTGTTAGGTGAAGTGATGGTGAGCATTGTATGGTTGTGGCTCAGACTCCACGACTGAGACAATCCCTTCAGCCTCGGAGGAGTTGCTAAGTCTGTGTTGAGTTCCTCAGGAGTCATTTGGCAGATGGAAAGAGTTGACTAGTGTGACCTCAGTAGCAATAAGAAAGAGGTCCTAACCACACTCCAAATTGCGTTATTCAGTGTTGGTTTTATCCCTAGATCTGCAGTTTGATGAGTTTCAGCAACTGTTAAATATCTAAAAAAAGCTGTGACGACACAGACCTGTCTTGTGCTAATGGGAAAAGTATCGAATAGCAAATGATAGTTTGTCTCCCGTCTGGCCTGTCTGCCCAACATTAGACAGCCTGTTAGTTGATACTTGTTGAGTTGAGGGCAGAATCTAAAGAAGCTCTAAAAAGGTGGGTCCTGAAAAATCCAATAAATTAAAGAAATTTGGCTTGGGGAATATTCCTTGAGTGACTGTGTAAGATAATGCAGCGTACACGTGCCTCAGTGTATGTAAGGGACGGTTTGTTTCGGGTTTTCCCTTCAGATGGAAAAATGGAAGCATGCGTCATGCAAATGGCCCTTTCGTAGACGAGTGAAGCCACTTTTCTATGCACTGGACACCCTTACAAACTTAACAGGGTCATTTTGCAGTCCAAACAGTATTATCCTATTTGACATCTCTTACTGCTTTTTTTGTCTGCTTTGTCCGGGGGACTCTGAACATGTTGATGGTGCTGACCTAGTAGTTTTAAGGGGTGTTGTGAAGAATAAAGTGTAGAGCAATAAGCACAGTTGCAAAAAACCCACAGCTTGCCATGAGGACTGTTAGATTTGAATCGGCTCCAAAATGCAATCAGGTGCAAAGAGTCGATGTGAATCATAGAAAGGTGCGGGTTGGAAGGGACCTTTGAATAGACAGGGGCCTATGAAATGTACTGCGTTAGACCTGTCCTGCCTTTAAAGAGAAGTCTTGGGGAAGGTCCTCTTGGTCACTGGTTGGTCAGTTGTGTATTGACAGCCCTGGAAAGCATGGTGAGCGGTCTGCAGAGCTGTGTTTACCTGTAATGCTTAAGAACTTCCCGGTTTTGAGTGGTTCTGCCATATTCAGCTTGAGATTTTGAGGTCTGGAACATAAACCCCAGTGTCTGGGAGCTGCTACCCTGGTTTCCTATCTCCTTAACAGAGATTGAAGTGCAGCATTGCCATTTCTTGATGGCTAGGAGACTCGCTCTTGGGTCCCTCTTCAGCTCTGGTGTTTCACAGAGATACTCTAGAGATACTACTGTTGTTTACATGGAACAGGTCTCTTTTATCGTCTTGCTCCTCTATTTTCCCACGCTTATTCCTCTCCAAATCACTTGAGCCCCTTCCCTAAGCATCCCAAAAGTAGTCCCGTGTGATCCAAAACTGCCTTTTGCCTGCATCCTGCGATGTGTCCCACCCCCAGCTGACCCCTTAGTCTGAAGGTCATCTGGAGAGCTGCTCCTGATGACTGGCCATGGTGGGGTTTGCGCCTGGACGCTGGGGCTGATGGCTCTCCTGGGAGTGGCCTGGGTAAGATGTTTGTTCTTGATTTGGGTTCCCACCTCCCATTGTGCACCCCTGTACTGCTTTGGGTTGTGTAGGTGGGACTTGGAGGGGCTGATGGCTCCTCTGATGGGCCAGGAGTAGCCCAGCAGTGTGTTACTTGGTCCCCATCCTGCTGTTGTCTCTCTGAGCCTCTTTGTGGATGCGTAGAGGAGTTTTTATCCCGTAACCTAACATAATTGTTTCCTTTTGCTTTCTGAAAGACAGCTTGTGTTCTCCAACGTGAGGGTAACAGACTGTTAGTCTGTGCCACCAGCAACAGAGGCCTTGTTTGCCTCCGTTCTCATCAAGAGTTGAGTCCTTTGGGATGAGGATTTGCTGGCGGTTCTCTGTTTCATTCTTGTTTAAACATAAAACTTACCTGATAATGTTTCTTACAGAGGAAAATGCTGAACCAGATTTGGATGATAATGAAGATGAGGAGGAGACAGCAGTAGAAATTGAGGCCGAACCAGAAGTTGAGCAAGAGGCTCCTGCACCACCTCCCAGTAAGAAACGAAGAGGAAGACCACCAGGCAAAGCTGCCACCCAACCAAAACAATCCCAGCGTAAGTCACTGATTGAAGCTTATGATACACTGCTAGTTTGAGCTGCTTTTTCCTTGGATTTGGCAGCTCTTGTAGGAGAGCTCCTCCCCTCAAGTGAGCTGAATTAAAAAGCAGGTAACTGTACTTGTCTCTACCTTGCTAAGAGCTTGCCTTTTGCGTAAAATTTGTTGCAAGGTAATGAGGGAACGCAGCCACTTCAGACCATGCTAAAAAGAGAGAACGTTAGGGTTTGGTTTTTTTTTTCTTTAGTATTATTGCCATTCATTGATGTGCGAACTGCTTGCTGCTTTTTGAACCAGTTATGGTGAACTAATGTAGAGCTCCTGGTCAGGCAACTTGGTACGACCACGGTGTTATTTTTACCTATGTAGTCTCGGGGTAGGTATCACCACAAACAAGCATGCTTCAGGCCTGTAGTTCTGAGCATAGCGTCAATGCAGATGTAGTTTAAATCTCTACAGAGTTTTCTCCATAAGAACAGAGCTTGGTAACTGCGCAAAGTCCAAGTAAATTCTGGGAACAAAGCAGGAAGGGCAAATTTGTTCCTTCAAGGGGTAATGGCTTCTCCCGTGGTTTGCCTCTGTGCTCAGTGCTACAAGCGTGGCCCGTGTCCTTCCTAGAATTACAGCCCCTGGACACATTTTACGCTGAATTCATCACTAGCCTCACTGGATTCCCCCGAGTTTGAAGTTTTACTTTGCACCCCTATATTGATACAGTTTTGTTCGTGGATTACTCTACAAAATCTGTTCTTTAAATGATGTCTTGATATCAAAAGGCATACTGGCGCCATTGTGGTGGCAGCACATCTCCATACAGGGGCAAGGAAATAGTTGCTCGATACTTGGACGAATGAGGCAGGTTGAATCGCTCCCCACTAACATGGGAATGGATCCGCATCGTCGGCCTCGTCTTCCCTTGCTGTGGACAAATCTTAAGTATCTGCCGAAAAGTTATTTGGTGGGACGTACAGGCCAGCTCTGGAACCATTAAAAATATCTGTCGTTTCTCCCCCTCCCCTTTTGTTTTCTGCCCTTTTAGCTGCAGCAATCATTCAGGTTGAAGACCAGAACACCGGTGAAATTGAAAATATTATTGTTGAAGTAAAGAAAGAACCTGATGCGGAAACAGTAGAGGAAGAGGAGGAAGCTCAGCCTGCCGTTGTGGAAGCTCCCAACGGAGACCTCACTCCTGAGATGATTCTCAGCATGATGGACCGGTGATGGAGGAAGACCACGCTGGCTGACTGAACTGGCCTGGGCTGTGTTTAAGCGGCTCAAATCTATTTTTCCTTTTACCTTTTTTTCTTGGCTTTGGGAAATGCATCATTTTAGACCATTTTACCAAACATACTGGGAAATAAAACTTCAAGATGATGTTAGAATGTGATTTAACTAGAACTTGCTGTTTTATGTTAGCATTACAGGATCATGGAACATTAGGAAATATTTTGGAGTCCTTGAGGGTTTCCTGTGAGATGCTTGATTTAGTTTTGCTCTGAACTGCATTGTAAAGCTGGTCCAAGGGCCGTGTTTACATGCACCAAGTTTTAATACACAAAAGCGGAAGCCTTGACTAGAATATGTGGTAAACCACTCCGGACTTGCCCTTCCAAGTTCCCAGAGTCCTCGAGCCTCCTTCTCTCGGTAGTGTTTTTAACTGTAAATGCAGACTTGGGAGGGTTCTAGACTTTTAAAATGTTTTTTGCTTTTCCCCACTGATTAGCTCCGGTTCTCCAAGTCGGCTGCACACGGTAGTTTTGGCATGCTCCAACTGGTTTCTGTCCTTAATATGCTTTGCTTTCTGCAAAGCATTTCTGTAATGGTCAAGCTTGTAAATAACTTTTTTTTACATTTTAATCTTTTTCCATTAATTAAGAGGTATGCAAAAATGCAGTTTAAATAAACCCCAGTATATTAATTCCTTTCAAACTAAGCGACAAGAGAATTGATAGTGTAAATGTTGGAAAAGCTGTTGATAACGAATCACGTAGAGACAAGACATACCCAGACTATTGCTTGCAGAACAAGAGAAACCCACATGTGAAATCTGGTTTTGAAGCACACAAAGCTGGCATTTGAGACATATATGATTAACCTTCTTTTTGAGTTATAATTTCACGACTACATTTTCTTTGCTCTATCTTGTAGTTGTATTTTGTGTTTATGAATCCTATGTTAAGGCAGAAGTGGTGATTTGTAAGTGGGTCACTGCAGCCCTCAAAACCTGGGCCAGGAAATTTTAATAGGTCAGTAATTACACAATTTTGGATCTCTGATAAAGACAAAAAAGGAATAATGTGAAATACAGATGATGCCTGTATATGAACTGTCACATGTTAAAATATGTAAGCTTTTTATAGATCCTCAGTCTTGCTGATTTCAAACAAATTTTTCTTCTATGTATCGCTTTTAAGAGAGCTATCAGTTTAGCTATCAGACTCTAGGTTGATGCATTTTTGTACTTAGCTGTACTGTGTGATATTTTTCATTATTTTAGGAAGCCAACATGGGAAAAAAAAAATACTGTTATAAAATATGTAATGGGGTTTGAAAGCTGGGAAGGAGAATATACTGCTGTACAGCTAATAAATAATAATGGATTAACATGCGTGCTCAGGGGCTGCTTTCTTTGCACATATAGACAGCGTGGCCTGGCAGCGATCTCCGGGCTGTAAAGCCGCTTCTCTTGGAAGGAAGCTGTGGGCCCATGTGTGGGGACCAGCTCCCCCCCGCCCCGCGCCCAGTGCGAGGTAGCTGGGCAGTGAAATGGTGGGCCACTGCCGCAGGTGAGTGCGCACGTAAGGCGGCGGCGTACTGCGGCGAAGCCGGGGGATGGGGCCCGGTTTCCTCCCAGCAGCTCTGTGGGGCAGCAGGGGGTCCAAGCGGCTGGTTTGCTGGGGCTGCGCAGAGGTGACGCGAGGCGTGCTGGCGTTCACAGCTTGAGTGCGAGGTAATGCAGGAGTAGTTGTTGCTTTTGTTCGCTTTGGATGTGTGTTTAAAACAGTGGTAGCTGGTAGCGCAAATGTTATTTCCACTTCCTTCTGGGAAGCGGGACTGATGTGCGGGTGGAGTTTCTGTGGTGTATCTTCTCTTGGCCAACTGAGAGTAAGCAGCCAGGTAGCTGCACACTGTGTAAGTTCAGGATCGCGACTCTCCTACCACTGGGTTCAAGACTCACTGCCAATGGCACAACAAGTAGTTACTTGGAAGGAAACCTTAAAAAGCACAGGAGTTGCTAGACTTAATTTTCACTAGGTGTTTGGTGACCAGTCGTCTCTGGTCCTGGGAGATGGTCCTTAAACTCACTGAGAAAAGCTGCTTGGAGGTTGCTGCCTGGAATCCCGAGCAGGTGGAGAGGGAAACGTAAGGGCTGCTTCCGCAGGAAGGAGCCAGGTCTTCCTGTAGAGGTGGATAAATCCCCAAGTGTTTTCTCCATTGGAGCCTTGTGTATTCACAAGCTCAAAGATGCAGTGAATGGAGGCAGTGCTCCGATGGAGATGTGAGTTTGCATAAGCCCAGAGCTAGGGAGGCTTTGTGAAGGTGTCCTGGCGATCTGTGAGGAGTGCCATCACCATCTCGAACCCGCTGTGGACAAGTGGGGCGGGAGCAGTGTTGCGGTGGCTTGGTGTTCACTGCTGATGCCCCAGGGAGGTGTCCTGCACTGCTGCCAGACCTCCACGCTTGCCCCGGCCTACGCAGGTCCAAGTGACCCCAAGGCATCTGTTGCCAACTCTCCAGGAGTCCGGAGGAGCTGGAGGAGACGCCTGCGTGTGAGCAGCTTGAGGGTGCGCTGCAAAGAAGAGAAGATGGGGAGGTGTATTTGGCCACAGGTGTGGCTGCTCCTGAGGAGCCTTTGCTCTGCTGGTGACGTGTCATGTTCTGTGGCAGCTCCTGCCCAGCGAGGCATGGGCCCAGGGAGAGGCGGCCAGTCCCCAAAGGGCATGGCTGGTGGCTTGTGCTGTGCTTACTGAGGAAAGGATTTCTAAGCGGCGTTTTATTGCGGATTGCTTTTTGAACTTTCTCCAGAGACCCAAGTGAGGGTTTAGTGGGGATGGGAGCAGTCACCCTGTGGCCATCTTCCTTTTCCCTCAGCCTGGTGTGTTACTTTGCGGTCTGCTAGCTTGACCTGGTTTCTTCGTGCTTGCTCAATCAATAATCGTGTTATGCAGCCTGGTTTTTATTTGATTTGAGCTGGAGCTCCTGCCTTGGGCAGATGTCTCTGCTTCTGCGCCTCTCTTGCAGGCTTCTGGTTTGCCCTTGGTGGAGCTGCTCTGGAGAGGTGCAGAGCAAGGTCCCAGCCTGCCCCCAAGGACACGCATCCAGGGCAGCACCTCAAGCCCTGGAGCATGGGCAGAGCGATTCTGCTTGACCCCAGTGCTGTTACCAGCGTCAGAAAAGTGTCCGGTGTCCTGGACCGTGAGTGACAAGCCAAGCTAGGGCTAGGATGGATCCAAGGAGCATCCCGGCCGCTGCCAATTGATTGCCCTGGCTGCTGGCTCTGCTGTCCTGAGGGCCGGCAGGGGAATGGCACCAGGCCGGAGGGGCCGAGACCGGCCCCGTGCTTGCTGCTGCAAGGCCTGCCGAAGGCCCGCTTGGCTCCCCCGGGTTAGAGGCACTAACTCCTACGTTATGAAGTGGAGGTCCAAGCCCACTTCTTTAGCCAGGGGTGTCAAACCAAGGTTCTGTCGGTGCAAACCATCATGTACTTGCTTCTGCACAAAAACTGATGGCCTCTTCCCTTTTTGTCTTCACATCATTGTAGCAGATGATTCTCCAGGTGAGAAGTCAATAAGCGTGTATCAGGGGGCAGCTCAGGGAGGCGGCTCTTGGCAGAGCCTCTAAAAGGTGGAGGACACCGGGATGCCCTTGCAGAGCAGTTTGTGTTTCCCAAGCTGCCCGACTCCTGCAAGGCTCGTGGAAGGTGGGCAGGATCCAAACTGGTGCCGGCACAACCAGGCTTGAGGACTGAACTGCCCTACACTCTCCGAAACTGTGGTGGTGGGAGCCGGGCAAGAGCTGCAGTGGATTTGCTGGTCTGAGCATGTGTTTGAGGGCAGACTGAAATGTGTGCTGGAGCTACACAAAGGACCGAGGAGGTCTTCAGCGGGATGTCAGGCAAGCGTGGTAGGCAGCCAACACGGGCGAGCGGGGAGGGAGGAAGGAAGACTGCAGCAAGTAGAAGGGGGACCAGGGTGCCCTGAAAGAGCAGACGTTGCTTGAGTGCGCGGGGATGGAGCTGGGAGAGCCAAAGCTCAGCTGGAGCTGGGCTTGGAGAAGCAGGTGAAGGACAGAGGAGGAAGGCTTTGGAAAAATGCAGGCCTGCTCCTTAATGGAGCAGAGGACTTAATGGCAAGGACGGGGAAGAGACCGTGGTACTTGGTGCTGCTCTTGCCTTGATTTTGGCTGGTGAGGTCTGTCTTCAGACCTTCCAGGGCCCAAGCCTAATGGCAGAGTCTGAGGGAAACGTCTGAAGGTGCCGAGGAAACCAGCCAATGTCATCGCACTCTCTCGTCTTTGAGAAGTCCTGGTGATCTGGGGAGGTTTATGACAGCGGAAAAAGGCAAATATCCCACCCATCTTCAAGAGGGGTAAGAAGGAAGATCTGGGGAACTGCCCCACTGCATTCTCCGGGGAGGTGGCTGGCTGTGTGGACAGGGGGAGAGCAGTGAATGTTCATCCAGACTTTAGCAAGGCTTTTGACATGGTCTTCTGTAGCCTCCTTAGAGCAGCACTGAATACATGGGGGCTGGAGAAGAGTTTATTGGGGGTGTGGGAAATTGGCTGGGCCACCGAGTCTGGCATGGTCAGCAGTACCACGTCTGGCTGATGCTGGTGGTTCATGTTCTCAGGGATCACTTGTAGGGCCAACTGGGAGATTGGTGTGACCAGCCTGGAGGAAAGAAAGCGAGAGGGGACCTTACTGCTGCCTGCAAATAGCTGATGGGAGAGTGTGGAGAAGATTGAGCCAAAGTCTTTTAAGATGTTCCACAGTGAGAGGGCACGAGGCAGTGGAAACAAACTGGAGCAGAGGAAACTCCAGCTTGAGTTAAGGAAAACCTTTCTCATCGTAAGTGTGGTCAAACATTGGAAAAGGTGCCCAGAGAGACTGTGGGGTCTCCGTCTTGGAGATGCTCCAATCATCTCAGCTGGGCACGGCCCTGAGCAGCCTAACTGGCCCAGTCTAGAGCAGGGGGTTGGACCCAGAGTTGAAACCAGCCAAGACGGCTTCACAAGAGCTGTGGGAGAAGCTGTCGCTGTGAAAGTACCCAGGACACGGTCACTGGGGGGGCATCTGGGTGCCCATGCCAGCACAACTCAGGAGCGTCTGGGCTGGAAGGGGAGCTGTGGGCAGAGGGAAGGAGTGAAGGGTTCTGGAGCCAGGGGCAGAAAGATCCTGCTAGTACCCCCAGAGCATGGTAAGTGCTTCAGCTCCCCGAGGGTGATGTAGGGATGGAGAGGAGCACTACGACCTCTTTCTGGGAAGGTCCCCAGGCTCTAGGATAGAGCTGAAAATGCCCAGCCCACATCCTCTGCAGGGGAAGACAGAGAAGACGGGTTGCTCTGGACATTCTGACACGCCTGGGCTTGCGCCACAGGCAGGGAATGCTTGTGCACGTGGATGTCTTCCTCTGCCCTGCTCCTGGGGTAGATGTTCTGCTGCACTGATGTTCAGCATGTTCCAGCATGTGGGACCCAGTGTTTTGGGGACTGAGCCTGGGATGCAGCTTGCCTGGAACTCCTTTGTGCTTCTGAGCATCAATGGGAGCCATCTTCTGATGGGTGCAGTGGGCCAGCTGCTCTTCTCCGTGTCCCGAATACCCTTGCATGACAAAGCTGGGATCCGGTGCCCTTTCTGAGAAGTTCAGATACCAGGACTGCCATTGGCAGACGCTGTCTCTGTTGGGTGGTGAACACCTTGTGCCCTCTGTAGTGCTCATCTGACCACTGATGTAGCTCAGGAGGCTCAAGGGGATGCCTCGGCAGAGGCTGGTCTTTGCCACGTTCTCCTCAGCCACCTCCTGAAGAAGAGCTGCTGTGTGTTGTGGTTGGGCTCTATGGAGACGCTGTCCCTGCAGGGAGATAGCTTCCAGCCTTTGCTTTCTTGCCGAAGGTGATTTCAGAAGCACCATGGTCCCAGGGGCATGCAGCAGGAGAGGAACTGTGCCCAACCCTTCCAGGGATCACCTTCTCCTGAGTTACTCCACCTCTGGGAAAACTCTGGGAGCCCTGGGTTGGCAAGTTGCAGCTCAGGCAGCCTGGGGCTTGGTGGTTTGTCAAAAAGGGGCAATTTAGGGGGACGAGGCAGCCGGCACCCTCCATCCCAGATGATGCTGGCGGAAACCAGGCTGCTGGCTGAAACCAGCTCTGCTGCCTCCCGTGGCACCTTCTCCTGAGTCTCTGGTAGGGCCAGGTGAGCCAATACTGAGGAAGGTTGGGTCCAGCGAAGTCCCGCAGCACTGCATGGGGCACAGCACAGCTTTCTGCGCTGCGCTTCTGTCTTTTCACCTGGCTCAGAGCCTTCCCTGGTGAGCAAAGTGGTTGACGTGCTCGCTCCTGTTGCTCCAAGGAGGCCATCCAGCCTCTGCCTCTTCTCCTTGCTTTGGGGCAGCAGGTTTATCATTTTGGCGTGACACCTGGGGCACTTCCGGTCTGGAGAAGCCCCATCTGCAACACCCTGGGGAAGGCACCAGCACCCATCATCTGGAGAAGTGGCTTTCAGTGGGCACCAGCACCCATCCCCATTAACTCCCCTTGCAGATGCCCAGTGCAAGGTGATGGGGCTGGGCTGACCTCCCAGCGCTGGGAAGGGTGAAACTGCCCTTTTTGGGCTCACCAGCCATCTTCGGGCAGAAATACCTCCCCATGAACCACCTCTGGGGGCTGCAGGGCAGGTCGTGGAGGTCAAAGAGGTCGTGGACCCTCAAGCCTCAAAGGCAGGAGCCAAGGGGAGATGCTGCTGCTCCTGGCTGGGAGGCTGTGGAGGAGCATCCTGCTCGCCCAGGTGAAGCCATGCGGGAGGAGAAGGGCTGGGCAGGGATGCCCTCTCCTGCTGGTGGGCCGTGGGTGCTGTCACTTTCATTTTGCTTCTCTTGCTCAGGCGGCAAATCTTGCCTGACGGGGCAGGAAGAGGCACCGAGGGGGAGGAGGTAACCTCAGCGCTTCCTCCCAGCAGGGTGCCTTTCCCGCGGCGCCCAAGGATGCTGACCTGACACCCGCGTCCCTGGGAGGGTGATCCCATGGTCCCAGCCATGGCCACATCCCCCGGAGGGATCCCCGCTGAGCTGCAAGGTAAGTATCGCCCGCCGCCGTGCTGCCGGGGCACAGATGCCACATGGAACGTGCCAGCACAGGGCCTGCTCGGCCCTGGTTTGCCGTGCTGGGGGTGGCAGAGCTGCTTTCGGGTTCCTCATCGGTAGCAGCTGTGGTTCAGGCGGGTCTGAGCAGGATCTGGGGTCCCAAAACTCACATGCTTGAGGATGCTGCTTGGGCCAAAAGCATCCCCAGGTCCTGGCTCCTCAAGGACGTGGTTATCCATTGCTCCCACTGCCCAGTTTGTGGGTGCAGCCTGGTGCCACTCACTCCTGTGGGCTTGGGATCCCCCGGCAGCTCCCCAGGGAGCAGGGCGGCTCCCCAGCAGTGCGGGGATGCATGGAGCACTGCTGCTACCAGCCTTCTCTCACTTAATTGAAAAAGCAAAAGGCCACCACGATCTCAGGATCCTGCAGCCCCACCAGCCCCACCAAGGCTTGCAGCAGGGTGGGAGGGCGCCGGGTCGCTGCGTTCCCACAGCCCCAGGTCCCAGCTCTACCATGGCGGGGCCCTGGGGTGACGTGCGGCTCAAGCCACTGGACCTGCAGGGCTTGGTGTCATCAAGAAAACCTGGTTTGCTTTGCATGGCGAGGGAGAGTTGCAGTTTTGGTCCCATTTCTCTGAGCGAGAGGTGTGGATCGGGAGAGACGGGGAGGCCGTGCTCAAGGGGGGAGTGATGCCTGCGCTGGTCCACAGTGACCGTTGGGAGTGACCAGTTTGCGAACATGGGGAGGTGGGCATGCACGACCACCCGCGCACATCATGGCTGACAGACTCCCCAAAAAATGCAAAAGCGGAACACATCCCTTGCTGCACCACAGGGAGACAGGCCTTGGGGCTTGTGTTGCTTCCCAGGGTAAGTTTGGGAAGGAAGGAAGAGAAAGCAGGAGCCTCTTGTTGCTCAGCACCGCACGCTGGGTAAACCAGCGACCACCAAGCCCTGCGCTTGGCTGAGGCTGCAGCCCGGACTGTGGAAGCTGAGGGAGAGGTGGGTTTGTCACCTGAGTGGCAAATGAGAGCCAAAGCTGGTGAAGAAGCACGTGGCTCAGTGGAGAGAGCAACCAGGGTCTGACCGTCAGGTGTGGATGGAGAGGGGTTGATTCAGCGGGGCCACAGGGCGTGCGGGACGCGGCTTCAGCCACTTCATGCGAAAATGGCTCTTTTCAGAGGGCATCACCACTTTCCTGGGGGCACAGAAGGTCCTCCTGGTGATGAGCATCCAGCTGCAGGTGAAATCCAAGTACGACGACTATATCTTGGTATGTGCAGAGTCCGGCCCGGTTCCTGCTTTCCCAGTGTCCCCAGGCAGCCGTTTCACGGTTGCAGCAGGGGACAGGGGTGGCTCCTGTGTTACCGCAGTCCCTCCTCACGCTGATGTCCCCCTGCCTAGGTGCTGACACCCTGGCGAGCCTACATGCTGCCCGTGACGCTGCCGGTGAGGGTAAGTGCCAGGGCCCCTGTGCCACGGTGGAGCCCTGGGCTCCCGGGAGGGCATCGCTCAGCTGTTTGGGGCACCAGGGGTGACCCGAGGGTCACCTGGGCCACTGGGTCTGGGAAGCCCCAGGACCCGGATGATGATGATGAGGGGGTCAGGGGGATGGTGAAGTCCTGGGGGGCACAGCCAGGCACTGCTCAGGGCATGGGGAAGTGTGGGAGCTGGGGGGCACCCTTGGGTCCCCCTTCTCCATCAGCGCTGGGGCTGATCCAGCTCCTCTCACCCACAGGTTCACAGCAGCTTCAGCTTCCTGGAAGTGAGGGAGATGACGGTGCGAGAGCCCAGCTTGGTGAGTGACACCAGCACCCGCGGCAAACCCAGCCCAGGAACCCCCTCCACCTCGTGCCCACCTCCTGCCATGGCAAACCCCGGCCTGGAGCCCACCATGGGGTGTGGGGATTTCCTTGTTCCCCTTGAGGGGACATTGAGGGTCACCAGTGATGATCTGTAGGAGCGTTTAGCCCTTCACCACCTCTAAAGAAATCCCCTTACAGCCCAGCCCAGCCCTGGGCATCGCCTGTGGGGCTGGGGGTGCAGGGAGCACCCCGGGGTGCTGGGGGCCAGTGTGGGTGCCTGCACCTTTTCCCCCTCCCGGCCGCCGCAGGCCGGCCCGCCGCTGCGC
>KL288079.1:24881-36464 GCA_000699545.1 Podiceps cristatus | reverse complement strand
GGGGGAGAGAGAAGCCCTTCATAATTATGTATTATCCTTGATTAAATCATGATGTGAGCATTGCCACAACCCCTGGCTGCAATCCTTGTATCTGTCCTGCATGTTCATGGCCTCCTGAAAAAAATACTTTTATTACATCTTATATTAATGACAAGATACCTGGTTAAAGCATACTGAAATTTGGTTATTGTTAGCTATTGTCTTTGCAAACCAAATTCAATGACACTCGTATACTCAGAAATCTGGCATTCAAGTTACCCGTCTGACAGCCAGTACTGTTCCCCTTCTCCAGAGATTGCTTCCAAACATACACAATTTTACTAGAAAGTTGCACTGAATTAATGACTGAAACACCCAGTTTACTCTATATAAAGAAAATAATCTGCTTACGCTTACACTGTTTTTGGCCTACAAAATCCCTCCCATCGTATGCACGATGCCATACAACACTGTATTTGTACTTATCTAACATTACACTGAGGAACCTCACTTAACTTTCACCTCACTGATAATGATCTCTACGGAAAAGGCCACCTATATCTGAATTGCAGAAAAATAATTTGGGAGAAAACTTCTGTGTACATTTATTTGTTGTGTTTTTGCTTTAGTCTGACTTCAGCAAAAATAGAGGTAGTATCCATGTAGCCAAAAAAGTAATGAAATATTGTTTAAAATGCAGTATACCTGAGTATGGGAAAGAGCCCAACTCTTCTAGATTTAACCCAAAATGTGACAGTCTATGGGTTGTGTTTTAAATCCTTGAAAGAGTTAAGTGCTGAGATAACCTTAATTCAGAAAAAATTCTAATATGTAGGATACTATACAATTATGATATGACAGTTTTATATAGCAAACTTTCAAGAATCTAGAAGAAACAACTGGCACAATATTCAGTATCATTTTACTAATAATTATAACTTTGGCCTTTCTACAAAACTGAATACCAATGAGTAAATTAAATTTGCATCGATTATAAGTCTAACTACTTTAGTGTAACTTCTTTTACAACAAAGTACCCGTGAAGGAATCAGATCAAACTTTATGGAACCGCAACTCATAGTTCAGTTTTGTACTGGTATTTTAGCTTTGCCTGCCTTGCACAAAAACTATTTGAGCAATCTTTCCTTTACATACAAATCAATGTAATAGTTATAGAGTTAGTATCTCATAAAACAGTGTTTTACAATGAAAAGATTAGAGCTATTGCATCAGTTTTCTTTATGTGAAGATTACTGTTCAAAACAGTCTATGAAACAAGGAAGGTTTAAACAAAAGCTTTATCTTTTTAGTGCTGTAGTTTAAAAAAATGCATCTCCTGTAATTTTAAAATAAAGAGGTCTGCTGTTCTTTTTCTTTTTCTCTTTTTTTTTTCTTAAGGCTTTTTTTTTAAAAAAAAAAAAAAAAAAAAGCGCTTAAAAATTAATGACCTTGGGTTGAAACAGAACCTGGAATAATTTCAGCCCCCTGAAAAGCACTTGAGGAAGTTAAAAGCATTTAAAAATCTATGAGCTATGTAATGAAAACTGCATTTCAACATGACATTTCCTTATTAGCACTGTCTTCCACAATCTTTCAAAAACTGTTTAAGCACCATTTGAGCTTTGTATCTGTAAGTTACACACATGCAAATCTTCCTCTGCTCCCCAGCGATACATCCTGAACAACTAGACACACAGGTGAGATTTGCAGCTGTATTCTTTTTGCAGATATGAACATGCTTCATTGTTAAAACCTCAAAGAAAGTAAGTATCCTACTGACTTATCTCAGTTTTCTACAAGGAGGTTTAACAGTGCCCATCAGCAGACAGCACTAAGATAAGTCTGCTCTTAACAGAGATAGCTGAGAAAAGGTGTCAACATTCTTGAGAGCCCCTCTGCAAAGCCTAGCTCTGCTACAGTATGGCCAACAGTGAAACTAAGCCAACAAGGTGGCTTATACCCAAGCTGAGCCTTAATTAACAAGTTAGGCATTTGAATCATGAACCCAAAGTTCATGTCCATGCAGATCTATCAGAAGTCTTGTTGCATGTATGGGGGACCAATTAAGCCGAAAGGCCACGTGTGAGCAAATGAACATTTCTGGTTCCCAGAGCATCGTAGAGCTTCACGCACAGAAGTTACGTAGGAGTCACCTTGGAATCAGCCAATCCGTTTATGCTGCCTTCTTCAACATAGACCATGCTATACGTGGGCTATCCTACTCCTGTGCAGTCACTGGCGTGTGTGCTTAAGTTCCCTGCTGTTTCCACAGGTGTTCCAGGGGACAGCTGCGTTCCAAGGGTACCCTGACCCGGGATAGCCCCATCACGTCTCAGGTAACAGGAAGCTGACTGCATTACGGAAAACTGCATGCTCCAAAATATGGTAACTAAAGAGGAGGTATAAAGCAGAAAAAGCAGAGAATGCACCTAGGTGAAAATACACAGGCCTTTCCTGCCAGAGTACAGAACAATTTTTTTTTCATGAGTTACACTAACTGAGAACAATTACAGGTGTTGGAAGACACTGATTTGGCCTTTGCATTGCAACTGGCTACTTCCTTCAGTTAATATGGTCATTTGAAAAAGATTCTCACGAATAAGGGCCCACAAAAAACGTGAAGCCTGCCCATGTAGTAAGTAGACTATACATTAAAGATCCAGCTAATACAAAGTACATTTTATTTTAAATTTAATATGACATGGACTTTCAGACAGGCATCAATTAAGTGGAAAACTGCATTAAACATCTGTTGTGAACCCTCAGTGTTTACAGGATCAACACGTTAATTAAGAATGAGGTGATAGCAAGTATTTCACATCCTCTGAGCCTCAGTTACCTGCAGAGCTGACTGTGGCTGGGGAAACCAAAATTGCAAATTGAATTATCCATCAAATCAAAATATCAATTTGCTTGTATAATCTGAGCTGTATTACAAGAAAACGACTCTCTAAAATCAGTTCTATGACGTGACTATAGACTTCAGTTGAAAGTAGTTTTCACTGTACTCCTTATCCTGCCATCAGAAATAGTATGTGGCAAAACCACAGTATTAAATTGTTCTTTCTTACACAATCAGCATTTTTACCAGGCATGGTTTTGGTGTTTAAAGGAATTTAAGGCAAGAGTCCTATACAACTTGATGCATTTTCCTAGCTCTCAGAAGGAGCTAACAGTAAGCATCAGAATTTCATGACTATTAGACAAGAAAGAAAAAAACCAAGATCCCACAAAACTTACTATGATTTTTTTTTTACATTAAGAAAGACTACATTTTCCATTCCCATTTTCACAAATTTGTTTCTCCCTTCTCTCAGAAATCTTTAATTTAGTTATTTTTGTAATGACTTCTTTAAGCAAAGGAAGTCTTTATGCCTTAAAGTAAGCTTTACTGCCTGTGATGAAATGATGGATCAAATCCTGAGCTGTTCTACTGCATCGTCAAGGCTCCTTGATGTTTTTCACACATTTTAACAGGTATCAGTTCAGATCAAAATGGATAACCACTCAGCTTTCAATGTAACTTAATGCTGCACTAGGGTCTCCCAATGTAATTTGTGTATGTCCCTTTAGAGGATTATTTTGGTAGCTAAGAAGCACTGCACCACAGGGTGTATTTCTGGTGACAGATATTTTATACATTTACAAGCAGAGAGGTGGAATATGTTTAAAAACAACTGCAGTATTCTGTACCACTTGGGACACGACCTTACCTCAGCAAGAATCCTATACTACCTACTACTACTACCAAGCACCACCCTTCCAGGTGCTTGGGTCACTGGGGAAAAACATCACGTAACACAACACAAATTGCTTTTAAGCTGAATCAAGCTGACCTCAGTTTTAACAAGAATTCAAATACTCTCATTTTAGTGACACTCCAAAAGCCTCTCACTCTTTATTGTGCTTCTTAAGTTGGACAGGTTGAGATCTATCATTTCCCCATAAAACAAAGCTGAAGCAAATTAGTAGCATTGGCAAAAAATACTGGTACCCATTTTCAGCTTGTTTAATTATTTTCTAGCCCATTTTGAACAGGTGTCATGATATTTTTCTTTCTGCACAGGTAAAATTCTGCCATTTCTGCCATTGTATTCAGGTTTTGAGATTTCTGCACAAGCACAGCAGCATCCAGAAAAGTAGATTAAAAACTGTACCTGTGCTGGCCTGTCAACATTTCTAATAAGACTGTTATTTAAATTTAGCTTTGACAGCAAGTTAAATATTAGTTTAATTGCAAATTACACTCTAAATCAAATTTTCTAGTAGGGGCAATGAATGTTTGCTATTGAGTGATGGTTTAATTTATTTCTAACAGGGACTTAAAAGACTTCTCTAGCAATTGTAATTCAAAACAAAGTGGAACAGACTGAATAAAAAAAAGAACACCCTTGCAGATAGAAGTTGAAAGGGAATTTTGGAATATTATTAAAACACACACTTAAAAACTTATAGAGGCTGATAGGTTATGAAATGCAAATATCAGAAGTACCTTTTGAACTTTTTACACCACTAAAGAAAAGAAAAAAAAGTGATTGAGCAGGAACAACATTTGAGAGACTGACTTTATATTTTGTTTTAAATAACTCCTTGCACATTGAATAAATTTCTGAGTCACTTAAGAGTTTGAGGCCAATCCTCCCAGTTGCCACATACTGCTACTGCTACTATTAAAAAAGACCAGATTCCCCAAAACATTCAAATATGAATTACTGACTCTTAGTGATTTCTAGGTGCTTAATATATCTAGTTTCAAGACGTCCCACCACTACTGGATATTAGATCATTTATTTACACACCCAAACATGAATTTGGTAGGCCAGTATTAAGTTTAACAACAACAACAAAAAAACCCACCAAAAAATCCCCCACCACAAAAAAACAAAAACACAGACACAAAATAAATAAATAAATAAACTAAAAGAAAACAAAACAAAACCACCACACAATACACACATACAACTTGACCCCAAAACAAAAAGGAATACTAGTAAAATTAATAGACTCTGTAATAAAGGGATTGGAAGCAAAAGCCAAAACCATCTTTCAGGTACACACCATTGCTCACTGCTTCTAGGTGCAACGCTCTGCATCACCGATTCTGCACTTCAAGAATCTACAAGAGTAGGATATTGGTTTGACTACCTGGCATAAGGAGTGTTATTTACTGCCTCTTTTAAGCAGTGGTGTCCCTGCCAGTGTTCTGATGATATAAAGATTTAGGCCAATGATAAAAATGAGGGGGGAAAAAAACCCAACCAATTCTTTCACCCATTCACCTACTACACTGAAGATCACATTTATTAAATGCACTAGAAAGTAACAGAGACTTGAAAACAAAATACCAGTGGCTCCAGTGGCTCTTTTATCTGTTTTTTTAATCTCAGAACATTCAGAGAAGACTTCCACAAGCAATCACAGTAATTTTGTCTTATACTATTTTTGCAAAAAAAAGTGGAATTCAAAAAAATATGTAGTATCTATATAAAGGCTTAATTCTTTCACTAAGAAAAGGGTTTGGTTGAACTATGAATTATTTCTCATTCTGAGCTTAATCATTTTATTGTGAAATTCTTTTACAAACATACAAAAATTAAATGTTATTTCTGAAAAAGATTTAATGATGTGTTATTTACTACTCATACTGTTAACTGAAATAAATGGTAATTTTATACTTTGTATTTAATCTAGACAAATCAAACTCTTTATTGAATTTATATTTGTACAATCTATCTGTATTGTGGCTCTTAAATGAACCCAAAAGTGGTTTACTTATACCTCAACAATACTCAACCTCTACATAAAAGAAATAATTTTAATAAACACCCACATTAACAGACTAAATATATAGTACCTGGTTATTTGGTATACAAATCATCATAAATATAGACAGCTATTCTAGGAATTCTAATATTTGGGAAAAATTAGTTAAGCTCAGACAACATTATAGGCTATTTCTTACTTTAAGATCCTTTAATGAACCCTGAAAAGTTATTACCCCTCTAAATCAGAATTCTTTCTGAAGAATTCTCAAGAATATTAAGAAATCTTTCTGTTATTGTTCCTAAAGGGGTGCAACAAATTATTCATAGGCTTTGTCTCTACCTACTACAAAAAATAGGTAAAAATGGAAGCCTTCAGTCATTTTGTGTCACATTTCCTGAAAGCTCTGCCTTCTTTGGCCTCTGGTAGTTGCAAGAAAATCTAATTTTTTATCAAAAAAGACATGCCTAGTTTATGTGGAAGCACGAAAATGAAAATTCCTAAACTTGAAATCTGAAAGATTATGGAAAAGAAATCCAAAATAAAATATAACGATTTTTGTTGACCTATCTAGGAACAGTCACATGCTTGGTACTGAAAATCCCAAAGTCTACTAGGACTCGGGGGTGTTAGCTGATGAGAAATTCAACATGAGCCGGCAACATGTGCTGGCAGCCCAGAAGGCCAACCGCCTCCCGGGCTGCATCAAAAGCAGCGTGGCCAGCAGGTCGTGGGAGGGGATCCGAGGGCTGGAGCACCTCTCCTATGAAGATAGGCTGAAGAGAGTTGGGGTTGCTCAGCCTGGAAAACAGAAGGCTCCAGGGAGACCTTAGAGCAGCCTTCCAGTACCTAAAGGAGACTGGAGAGGGAATTTGGACAAGGGCCTGTAATGAACACGACGAGGGATAATGGCTTTAAACTGAAAGGGGGTGGATTTAGATTAGATCTAAGGAAGAAATTCTTCACTCTGAGGGTGATGAGGCACTGGAGGAGATTGCTCAGAGAAATTGGGGATACCCTCTCCCTGGAAGTGTTCAAGGCCAGGCTGGATGGGGCTTTGAGCAACCTGGTTTAGTGGGATGTGTCCCTGCCCGTGGCGGGGGCTGAAACTAGATGATTTTTAACGTCCTTTCCAACCCAAACCATTCTGATTCTACAATCCTGTCTGGTGGAAGCGTTCTCTGTCCCCCACAATACAGAAAAAGAAATCCTTACAGTCTTGTTTCTGTAGGCATCAGTACAGTGACACAAGGCAAGAGGCTGTCTTGTTTCCCTTTCCTGCACTGAACGGCCTTGTAGGATTCAAAAGTTACTCTATGAGCTACTACACAACCTACCGGTGCCATTGAAAACACTGTCACTTTTCCAATTAAGTTTAAAGAAATACTGTAGAGTTCTAATTTTCACATTCTTTCTACAGCATTCTGCAGAACAGTTATATCAAAGTGCTTCTTGTGACAAAAGATTAAATCAGGTGCTTCTGTATGTGAATCATTACAGAAAATAAACTAGTTTCAGCCTATGCACAAGCTAGTATGTGTGAACTTGGAAAGAAACCACGCAGACCCCTGAGCAATCCAAAGGCATGTTTTAATGTTTAATAACACTAAATTCAAGTCTCAGAACATTTCAGTGTTCCTTATCCTCCAGAGAGCCAGCTGCATATTGATCTCCCCAGTCATATAATGGTTGTTCCTTACAGGTCAGCCAAAGAAAAGATGGTGCTATACATTATATTGCAAAAAGAGGAAAGGCAATGCCTAGTGTCACACCAAGTCAGCAGCATGTGTACGACATCTTGCTTCCTCTTCCCAGGTAGCTTGTAAGAGGCAGTCAAGCATGTGCTGTTCTCAGTGTTAAACCATTTACTGTCACACAGTGTATCAGCAATAGCCAGAGATAATGGGTTTAGCTAGCAGAGTTGAGGGCTGTACCGGGTATTCACACAGGGACTGAAGCATCAACCATAACTTGCTCAAGGAATTGAAACAAAGAGTAAAATTCCAAATTAAAATGAAAAATGAGCACATTAATATGTTTTCCCCTCTTGAGACAAAAACACATTATCTCTGTAAACTTCCATTTTTATTTATATATCCATATAGGAATTAATTTACCTTACTGTCCAAGCAAATTAATATAACCTTTTTCCTACAGTGAAATAATTGTTATTCTAACTAAACAAACAAACAAGGATTGATTTTAGCAACTGAAAGCTTTCACCACATTAAAATTTGACAGGTAGGAGGAAAGCATTTTTAAAAACTGTTGACAGGTTTACTTGAAGGATACACAGGCAAATCAGGCAAGAACATAAAAAAATGACAATCAAATTAAGAAAATATAATTTGAATTCTCATGTTTTACTAAAAGCAAAGATAAAATATTTAGATGTTATTTCAAAATGTCTCTTTTGTTTATTACTGTATTTGCATGTTTCACTGAAACTGATACTAGGCAAATGAAGTATAAATAAATACAGAATCAAAATAATCCATAACAAAATACTGAAAAGATTTGGATGGCAGATACTTTCCCTTCAGTATTCCCCTTTAGTTTCAAAAACTACCATTAACAGAAGCAAAAGGGGGAAAGACTAAACAGCTCCTCAAGCTGTTTATTTTTTTTAAAGTACTAAAACCCCAAAACATTAATTTCATTACCTTGGTAATTAAAGACCAAAAGGCAAATAAAGAATTGTTATAGATTCTTTTCTTTACAAATAATTTCTTAAATGATCATGTCAGATTAGATTCCTAGTAGTGTTCTGGGGAGTTTAAAGCAAAAATGCAAAATAGATGTTCAAAAACTGTATTATAGTTCTGCCTTCTCCAGAATCTAGAGAAATGGTGTTGAAAGAAGGCAGCTGCAGGGACTGAACTCAGCTCTTTTGCTTGCTAATGCCTGTTCCTGGTACTGTTACCATGGTTCATGTAATAACTTCACAGCTATGCCCATAATTTTTTTTCCCTGATTTATAGTTTTATCAGATTAAAACAAGTACATTTGCTTTAATGAGCGTAAGGCTAGAAAAGAGGCCTGTTGATAAAAGTACAACCAGTGCATTATTAATACATTATTTTACTGTCCTTAAAGGTGTGTTAGCCCACAAGAAGGGTTTGACTAGTTATAATTTTGCAGAACAAGAAAACCCATAGCTAAGGAAGGCTGGAGCACCTCCCCTATGAAGAGAGGCTGAGGGAGCTGGGCTTGTTCAGCCTAGAGAAGAGAAGGCTGCAGGGGGGCCTCATTGCAGCCTTCCAGTACCTGAAGGGAGCGTACAAACAGGAGGGGAATCAACTTTTAAAAGGGTAGACAATAACAGGACAAGGGGGAATGGACTAAAGCTGAAGGAAGGAAGGTTTAAATTAGATATTAGGGGGAAGTTTTTTACAGAGAGGGTGGTGAGGTGCTGGAACAGGCTGCCCAGAGAGGTGGTGGATGCCCCATGCCTGGAGGGGTTCAAGGCCAGGTTGGATGGGGCCCTGGGCACCCTTGTGTAGGTCCAGGCCTGGAGCTTGGTGGCCCTGCCTGTGGCAGGGGGGTTGGAACTCTATGATCCTTGGGGTCCCTTCCAACCCAGACCTTTCTATGATTCTATGAAAGAGGAAAATTCTGAAATTTATAAATAGAACTGAAATGGCTTTAAGACTAAGTATTGTTTAATACCCTACAGACACAGCAGCCCAGGAAATGCTTTAAGTATGAATTTTATTTTTTAAAGACTTCACGACGTCTTTCTGACAGACAAAAACTGTTTACAAAACTTCTTTTGGAATGAAGGCAAAATACGATGCATGGCGCTGTACAGCATATCCCTTCAGCTGTCCTACTGCTGAACAGTCCTTCGTTACCTTCCACCTAGGATGGCTCTGCACTAAAAGTACCTGATGGCCTTCTGTGTCTACATAGACCATACAGTCCTTCCTGGCTATGTAAGCTGAAGGTAACTGTTCCCAGCGGCAGACACCCAGTCCCATGCCTTCCTTTACTGTACTTGCCGTTTCATGTCTCTATCAGGTAGGTATTTGCAAAGCCAAACCTACGCTGTGATTTGGTGACTCCGTTGGAGTAACAAGACTGTCACGCAAGTCAGTACAGACATGCTGGACGTGTGAAAGCATACATTGTCTTTTGAGCTTTTACAAGCAATTCCATTCTCAAAAGGCATACTGCTGCCACCAAGTTTATAACACTGCCTTGATCTCTGCTGCTTAAGTCAACCTGCATCACTGCTAAAAATCTCAGGGCAAGTCAGCTTGAAATCTTCAGGCATAGTTCTTGTGAAGCTATGAAGTAGGAACCCCAGGAAAATTATTTAGTAAACAAACACACTGAAGAATCTCAGGCGGACAGGTTTCTTTTTCTAATATAAAATGTTAGTAGTTGCCTGCATTACATATGAATTACAAGCAGCAGTCAAACAGGTACAGCCCTGCTGGACAGATGTGCCTTTGCTCCAGTCTTTATGCCTGCTGTAATACTGTGGAATTACTTAACTGCAGAGTACAAAAGGGCTCATTCTGGAAGCTTCAATTATATACTAGTACACAAAAACAAATGGTGTTACTGCGACATCTGATACCAATTTTCATCCACAGCTATTTCTGCCACAAGTACACATGCTCAGCTAAAGTGCATTAAGATACACTTCTGTTACAGTAAGATAACTTAAATATCAATGAAGCTTTCTGCATAATGGTCCAATTTTTCAGAGGCAGTAGGAGCCTATACTCCTCATTGACTTCAGAGGACAAGGAATGATCAGCATCTGTGAGAAAAAAGAAACTACCTTTTCTGGATTTTTTTTTTCAGGCATTGTTTTTAAGATCCTAGTGCAAAACGGTTTAGTTTTGAGGAAATCACTTGTATATTGGTTCTGGCAAAGTTCCTGAGATCCATAATCAAGCTAATTTTGTCCTGTTTGCATATTACTGCAAATAAGGATGATGATGCAGTTCAGACTCACATCACTGCAGCTGTGCAACTCCTTTTATTTCGTTTGGCTTGCAGTGATAGCCAATAAAATTCAATGAGCTTGTAAAGGAGAAAGTGAAGACAGAATGCAAACATTCGGAACTCAGAGAAAAATCAGAAAGCAGATGCATGAGAACAAAAGGGGTTTTTTTTCACAACACTACGATGTTACCAGGGATAAAATAATGTTGCAGTTTTCACTAAATGCATCAAATTCTGAAATGCATTTAATGAGTAAGAACCTTGAAAACAATCTTCATGTTAAATAAACAACCATAACTTCTTTTTAAGGCCAGGCTGGACGGGGCTCTGAGCAACCTGGTCTAGTGGAAAGGTGTCCCTGCCCATCCATGGCAGGGGGGTTGGCACTAGACGAACTTCAAGATCCCTTCCAGCCTTAACCATTCTATGATTCTTTTATATGTTACCTTAAAAGGAAAGAGTCAGAGGGCAGCAGGGAGAGAAGGGAGGAGTATTTCAATAAGGCAAAAACATTTCATCTTGAACACTGTTGAAAAATAAAAGTAGTATTTTGTTTTTTGGGAAAACAAAACAAAACAAAACAAAAACAGGCTTTTGCACAACCCTGTTTGGAACCTGACAATATAGAAGACAAGACTGCACAGAGATTAATTCTTTTTTACTATATCATAAGACAAGAAAACTAAACATGTTACTAAGAGTAATCCTCAAGACATTAGCTGAGCCTACGCATCACACCACTTTCTCAAAGTCATCAAATATACACTCGTAGCATCCCCCAGTATCAATACAGGCTGGGAGATGAAGGGATCGAGAGCAGCCCTGCCAGGAAGGACTTGGGGGTACTGGTGGATGAAGAGCCAGACATGAGCCAACAATATG
>KL288079.1:9280-24583 GCA_000699545.1 Podiceps cristatus | reverse complement strand
ATGAATCTATAACATATTTTAATTTTTAAAATAATTAATCTGGATGCTTAACTAATCATTTTCGTTCAGACATTTCTCTCTAGTTTTCAGATATAACCTTCTAGCTTTTTTTTTTTTTTTTTGGAGGGGGGGGGGGGGGGGGGGAGGGGCAGGGAACAGCCTTAAAATAAAAACCTTGAAAGACACAAAACCGAAAGTACATTTCATCAAGATAGCAATAACACGTGTTCATTCTCAAAACTATTTTAAAGCACTGATTTAATTTTTTTTTTTTTTCAGCAGCAGACCAGCCTTTTCACACTCTACTGGCTTTTTAAAATACATAAAGAATAGCTCCAAATTCCCTGCAAGCCTGACTGATAGAGTTGTCTTAACCTTGAAATCCATCTTAAGTATGAAATATGTGAAAAACTAGTCAAAACTCCTTTGAAAGCCAAACAACATACTACATAGTTAATGGTATATAACATGAGTTATCAGTATAAAATATTTACAAAGAGGTTATTTATTATACTTAAAATTAGGTAAATACAATGGCCTACTTCCTTTTCATACAGGAACATCTGTTCCAGTAGTAGGGAGGGAGGGAGGAAAAAAAAAAAAAAAAGAAAGTTGATATAAAATGTCATGAGATTTGGATATTACATCATTTACACTTGGAAATTTATATGTTAAAATTGCTGTTATACTTTCATAAAAGAATTCATTTTTTTATAATTAACTTCATTTGAATTCCAGTCTTCAAAGCTGACTCTTCAGAATTAAAACCAGGATAGAACTCAAATCTCTAAGCCCTCTGACTTGCAAATAACTCATATGAATAACTTCATTAGTTGTAATATGATAGGTGAGTATAGTTAGTCATGCTCAAGGATCTGCAAGATCACACTCCTTTCCCAGCTACATTTACTCAGAAATGGGTTGAAAATTCAACTTCTAGCTATCCAAATGAGTACAGATTCTTATTCAACAGCTACATTAGTATGTCTGTTGGCACATCCTCTGTGGTAATGAAGTACATGAGAAAGGACTTCTCAGATACACAAGTACAGCAAAGAATATACCTCTTTCCTGCCCAAGAGGTAACATCATTTTGTATTTGCCATAGCCAGACAAGTAGACATGCTTTATGACCTCCTTTCTATCATTTCTTTTTGACCCGTTTTGTTTTCTAACATCCCTGTATCTGGAAACCTTTACTACCTTTCACAGCTCAGAAGGCTGAATACAGCTTGGTCCAACAAAGGAACCGTAGCTACTTTGGAGCACAGAGAAAAGGCAGGCTTGGGGGACTGAATCCCAGGAGACAGAAATGTAACAAGATGAAGTCTTGCACGTAAGGAACCGTGGGAAGATGAGAGGTCAAGAAGAGACAGTTCAGACCGACTGGATTTTATTCATTCAAGCACAGCACCAAGCTTCTGTAAGTCATTCAAGAACTGCTGGGATCTAGAAGCAATTTATTTTCTTTCTTTACTTTTGAAACGGTAGGTGCTGGACAACATGGTGAATTCATCTGATCACATGAAGCCAGCTCAGGTCTTACTCTGCTTACTAACACAATCTCAGCATCAGCCTTCCCAGACACTGACTGGCTGCCAAGCCACTGAGAGCAAGCTACATCTGTATATGTACGTTGTTCCATTACACGGGGTATGCAGATAGAGAAGTCTGGTTTAGAAAACTTATTTCCAGAGACTGTGTTAACTTACTATGAAAGTGTCAAAGATACTGAAGATTAAGTTATTCTAATGCAAGAACTGCAGGACAGCATCCAGAGGTCCCAGCAATAGAAAAGAATTTTACTGTATTGGACTAAAAAAATGCTAATGGAGAAAAGTGAGCTTTTTATGCAATACACATGCTCCTTCCACAAGAAAATAAATCTCACTTAAAAAACAAAATTGAGATACAGACATGGTAACTGGGTGGCAATTCTTGCGCTGCAGAACTCTGGCTTCATTAGAGCTAAAATTAGTAAGTGCAGTCATAACCAATACATCGTAACTAACAAGCTTTAAAAACGTAACCCTGGTACAAAATCCTTCCTTTAACAAGCTCCAGTTCTTTATTCAACTATTTTAAAATGAGTTCAGAATAGCATAACCTATTGAAAAAATAACACAACATCAAATGACATCTGTAATCCAAATCTAGGCAAATGGAAACCATATTCATTCATGTGGTAACCAAGAAAACTATTGCAAAACTACTTTAAACAGCCAGAATTACATAAACTCACTGAAGATAATAAGGCTTTACAAGCATATGAAAACACAGAACATAATTCAGTTTTACTGATAGTGATACAACAGAAGGAGTTGGAGAAAGTAATTGTGAACAGACTACTGTAGAAAACACTGGTACATAGTACATCAGACAACATAAATTGCAGCAGGTTTTCCAGAAAACTTCATTATTATTATATCCTCCTTCTGGGCACTGCTTAAATACACTGGAGTTAACAGGGTACAGGACAGAATTGAAAGAAAGTGTCCATTAAAAGTAGCACAAAAGCTGAAATAGTATTGTTGAATAACATCTCAGTAAACTACAAGATGCCCACCAAAAGCTGTTTGAGTATGGATTTTCTTTAAAACACCAAGCATTTCTTAGGGTTTAACATGGAAGGAAGGAGGGAAGGAGGGAGGGAACAGGTACTGGTATATGGCTACTGTACAAATAGTCAGATAACATAGACAGGAACAGGCCACAATCCCTGTTGTGTTGCACGAAATCCTCATCTGGCATTTTGATGCTGGAATTTCCTCTGTGTAACCCCTAAAATAACAAGAACTGTCTCTGACTTGAACAATCATTTATTTTCATGGCAACCACTTCAGTATTATAGAGATCAACATACTATATCCTAAAATCCATTACTGCAACTATTACATTATATTTCTCCCTTAGCTCTCGAGAGAGCTGAATAAACAGCAGGAAATACCTTGCTGAATCTGAGGATTAACCCAAAGAAGAGTCTCCTGCAGATCTGATCGTGCATTCAGAAAGTGTTGAGTGTTCTCTGTGCCACTGAGAACAGGCAGGCAAAGATAGCCAGCTTATTGCAGCAGCATGAATAGTCACTCTGTTTCCTTTATTGGGAATAGCTTGCCCTGGTCTCCGATCTATTTATTTATACTCTATACACAGATTGTGAGGTGATTAATTTCTGAAGGCATAACTGACTTGCCTGGTTTCATTTTATGTGAATTGAGGTCCAAGTTACATGAGGAGATGCAAAGTGTCCATGAATCACTTCTGAATCCTCTGAAGAGAAGGTTCAGCCCTCTACGAGATAGGAATCTTTGCCATATTAAAATGTGTAACATAGTTTTCGTATCTATTTTACTCTTCTCCAGGTATTCAATCTCATACAACCAACAGAAAAAAAAACCAAAAAACAAAAAACAAAAAACAAACAACAAACACACACCAACAAAAAAGCCCCATTCTACTTCCCTTAAGGGACCTATATTGGCAACCTGTCTGAAATTTAGGAAAATGTTACTATGTTACTGTTAGGAAAATGTTACTATTCCCAATTAAAAACAAAAATATGGAGCTAAGGGATTGTGAAGAGAATGGATCAGTCATATAAAGTTTGACAAAAAGGATATCAGATCTAAATGTGAGGCTACTTTTAAACTTTTGTATTATTAGCATTAAGAAACTTTATTTCCACGTGTTGCTCTCTTCTAAATATTAAGTTCTGTTAGGGTTTGAGAACTAATAGCTTGGTCTCTAAAACCTGCTTAGAAAGTGAAATCTTTATGTAAAAATATAGAGGATATCTCTGGGGAAGGGGGGCAGGGCCTGAGGAGTAAATCTTACCAAAATCTTCCAATATCCCATTTGACGTTAGCTGGTTTCCCATTCATCCACCAATCCTGTTGGCTGAGCTATTATTTCAGCCCTTACCATTTAATGCAAACATTGAAAAGTAATGAGATTATTCTTCAATAATCAGCTATCCTCAGTTTCTTTAAAAAAAAAAACAAAAAAAAAAAAAAACAAAACACCAAACCCAAAGAACCCATTAAAAGCTAAGTAATCAAATTGGGCAAATTTTTAAGTCATGCTATCATCCCTCAAGATATATCTTCCATGATCTACATACAAAGGTGTAAATTATAATTTGAGCAAAATTGTGCACTATCATTGAATTACCATGGAACCATCATAGAACCACAGAAGTTTTGGCTGGAAGTCACCTAGTCTCACCTCCCACTAAACATATGATCATTTCCAACACCAGATGAGGATTTGTGTATTTCACTGGAAAAGACCAAGCTCACAGCCTTTCTGATCACCTCTTCCATTACTACAGGATCCTCTTAATGAAAAAGTTGTGTCCAGTCTGAACTCCCCACGCTGTAATTTATGGCGATTGCCCCTTGCTATAAACTGTACGCCACCACTGAGAAAAATGTGGTGCCATCATCTTTGTCACTCCCCTTGAAGTTATTGTGCTCTTACACACCTAAGATTACCCCCTTAGCCTCCTCTTCACCAGACCCATCTCCCTAAAAATCCCAACTCCCTAACCTCTCCCATCACATCATGTGGTGTAGGCCTTTGGCCAGTTCAGTATCCCCTCACTGGACTATTTCCAGTTCCTCAGCATCCCCTCTTTATTGGGGGTTACTAAGATGACACACATTTGTCCAAGAAGCAGCTTTACCAACTGCAGGTAGAGGCAGTAACAGCTTCCTTCAGTCCGCTAGTCATGTTCCTCCTTCCTTCCAATGTAGCCCAGAACACAGCTAGTTTTGTCTGCAGTAAAAGCACACCTCTGGCTCATATTCAGCTTGATGTTCTTAATGATGACAGGTCCTTTTCAGCAGGGCTGTGACTTAGCCAGATGCTTCCTGGCCTGGGCTGATGCGTGGTGTTATTCCACCTCAGATACAGAATTTCAGTCTGCTCCTTTTCAAATACATGAGTTCTCTGTTGGCTCAGCCCTCAGTTTGTTTAAGGTCTCAAGATGCTAGAAGACTGAAGCTCTACTTTGGCTTTCCAAGCATTATCATAATCTAGTATCATTCACAAATTTGCTGAGGGTACATTCTGTTCCATTCTGTCATCCAAGTCACTGAAGAACTGAACAGCGTAAGTACCAGGACCAGCCCTTGAGGTATTCCACTTCTCCCTGTCTGCTAACTGGTCAAGCTATTGATTACTACCCTTTCAGTACAGCAGACCAGCCAATTTTCAGTCCACTCAATACCTCAGCTTACTGTTGACAATAGTGTGGGAGAAGGTATCAGAAGTCTCAATAAAGTTATGGTTATACCATATCACATGTCCCCTCATTCACACTGCCTTCTCGGATGAGATGTCTGACACATTAGCAAAACACTAAATGCACTTCTGAAATCTGTGTTGTCTCTTCCTATTTACCCTCACGCCCTTCACGTGTCTAGAAGCAGGTGGCAAGACAATGTGTTCCGTGATCTTCCTGGGGACTGACACTGACCTGTCAGGACATTCTCCTGACATAAGGACCATTCTCCTTATCTTTTGTAAAGACTGATATAACGTAAGCCTACTTCTAGTTCTCAGGACTTTCCTCAATTATTATGTTTTTTTCTTGGACAATAGCTGCCTTGCAATCCTATCACCTGAATAAGGTCTTGTCAATCTTGGCAAAGAGCCTCAAGAAGCTAAATACATCCACTTTCTCTAAACAGTCCCCAACCTGTGGGTCCTCCATATTACTGTCCCTTGCCTGGGAACAGTTAAAAGAATATGGGAAATTTCTGCCTTTTCTGTGTTGCCCACCATTAGATTGCCTCCAGCATTCATCCACGGACCCACATTTCCCTGACCTCTCTCAGGGAAATACTTGCCGAATCCTTTCCTGTTACTTTATGTCCCCAAGTTCTACATCCCCCCCGAGTTCAGCTCCAAATAGATCTAAGGAAGAAATTGTTCACTCTGAGGGTGGTGAGGCACTGGAACAGGTTGCCCAGAGAAGTTGTTGATGCCCCATCCCTGGAAGTGTTCAAGGCCAGGCTGGACGGGGCTCTGAGCAACCTGGTCTAGTGGGAGGTGTCCCTGCCTGTCCATGGCAGGGGGTTGGCACTAGACGAACTTCGAGGTCCCTTCCAACCTAAACCTGTCATGATTCTATGAAAGTCACCATATGAAGCACACTGCAGCAGAATTACATTCAACTTCTAGATGAGAATATGCATAAGATTAAAAATCAAATTCTATATTCTTTGAAGAAATGATGTAGGCTTTTTCTTCACTGTCATAAGGCATTGCATGTTGAAACTTGAATCCAGCAGGGAATGCAGATGACAAATTTCTGAAAAGTCTGAGGAAGCTTTGTAGACAAAGAAAGTAAAACAGTTAAGTTTTTCCCTACTATCAAATAACTAATATGCCATGAAAAAAATAGTAATGCTGATTATTAATCAGCTTAGGGGTCAAAAAAGACAACTGAAAAAAAACATTCAAACTGAAGTCTGACAAAATAGAAATCTTCACAAATATCTAAAATACTGAACAGAAGACATACAAATGAATATGCTTTTTAAGAAAAGACTTCTCTGTATGCATACATGTGCTCTGCTATACTAAAAGGAGTGTTGACTGTATTCATACATGCATGAACTATGCAAACAGTGCAGGTACAGCAGTAATGCCTATGTGTATTAACAACACAAGATTCATGAAACAAAAATATGTATATTTTTAAATTATTCTATCAAATGAATCAAGAAAACATTAACACCTATCATCATATGATGTCTTCACATCAGGGAAGGCTTGCAATGAGGAGGAGTACATGTTATCATAACAACTAATGGTAAAAATATAAAAAGGTCAAACATTTGGATGCATAATTTTGACACATAGAAAAGCCCTTTAACAATTGGCCTCAAAAAAGTTATTACCTATGCCTGTAAATCAGGCATTATAACTACAGACTAACAGCCCATCTTGTTAAATAAAAGGCAACAAAAACAATCATCAAGGGACACCGTATACTATTCAAATTTACAGTAAGAAACCATAAAGTAGCTCTTTGCGTGACCACAGATAAACTGAGAGGGAGTAGATACAGTCATCAACAAAAGAAAACCTAGCAAGGTTTTAAGTACTGGACAATTTGTCATGCCAAATAAGGGAATACGGATGCATATCACTCACACACCACTCATGCAGAAAGTACTTTTTCAGTGGTACATTTTTTTTTATACATTCGTGGAATAAACTGTGGTTCACTTTCTAAAATTAAATGGGAAGTGCTTAGTGGACTTACCACTGACCTTTAAATATCCACCTATACTGAAGAAATAAGTGTATTTATTTGAGTCGCTCACTTAGCTCTTCTGCATTTAAGTAGGTATCACTGTGGCATACGCTATCAATGAATTTATGTTTCTGTGTCTGACAGTGAATCTGACACATAAAAGTACAGCACCAGTAGCAATGCTGATTCAATATCAGCAAACAGGCACTGCATCAAATCTCAGTTTGAGTGGCTATCAAATTTATTATGGACAACTGTCCATTTTCTACAGTCCATCATCCAGCCTCAGCATGAAAAACCTCTAAAGGGAATGCTAGTGCTGCATCTAAGCTGTGGGGTGCTTACAAATTTTTATAGACTGCATTGGGGAAAAGGCACTGTTATGTTCACCTTTTACAATGTTTTTCAAGCCCAATATGCATAACAGTGGTACATCCAGTCCTACTTTCAGAGACAGAGGCACTTACCTAGTGTTATACTTGGTTTTGTAATACGTTTGTTGTGTACACAGATGAAACTACATTGTTAATTTAATCTCAAGAATGTATTCACTATTTAAATAAGGCTTTAAAGCCTACTAGAGAGTGTGAAAGCAGGAATAAAATGTTGGTTATTATACAGGTGCAGCAGCATACATGGTGGTCAAAGGTTTCAGAAAGGTGCTCAAGCACGTTGCAGCTCGAGCTGCACCTAACTCCCTTCCTGTGGTTGTAGCCATACAGAAAACAGAACCTATCACAGATTTTTTCCATGCCTGAAAACCTTTAGCCAGTAGAACAGCATCTTGGAGCTGTACCAGAAGGCTGTCTTACATTGTGGCAGGGATGTTGGTCCCTGCCACAATTTCTGGAAAACTAACAAACAAAAATGTAATCCAAAGAATCATCTATTTTCACAGCACAGGTTACTGAAATTGTACAGTAAGAGGAACAATATCCTCTATTTTCTGTGACCTGGAATAAACAGAAGGGCATAAACTGTGCTGGAACAGATTTTCATGTGCAAGCACTTCTTTGTGAAATAAAAATAGTAAAAACTAAAGAAAAAGCGATAGTTTAAAGGGTCCATTTTTCTCCTCCAAACAAAATTAGTAATCCTGTGTTATTTCAAAATTATTCAATTATGGATTGTCAAAGTTTTGAAGATATCAATTCATTAAAAATTATTATGTTACTGGATGACAGAAAAATGCAATAAATCTTCCATTTAACTGAGAATTTTCAAGTGAATCTGCTGATTTACTACTGAAGAATCAAGCCTATTTATAGTGTCAGATGCACTTACCCTCAAGTGCTCTGTCAACAAAAGCTTCAAATAATGACCTTCATTGACAATGAAGAGAACAAGGATGGAAGTAGCTAGGTACTGAAGCGGGGGAGAAGGGGGGCAGATCCTCAACTACTTTGAAAAAGGAAAACAGTATTTTCCAGGGGTACCAGTTGTAACACCCGAAGCACAGATTTATTTCAGTAAATAACTATACACTAAAAATATAAACAGGGTTTTACCAAGATCTGTTGCTATGTTGGAATCAGAGAGGGTAAAAAAAACCCAAACATTTACCAGTTTCAAGGCAGCATACAGTACAATTCTTAAACATACCTACTTACATCAAGACTCCAAAGACTATGGAATACACAGAAATTAATAGATAAAGTCAGAATTTTTTTCCATTCTGTTTTTTTATTATTATTATTTTTCACTGAAACATTTTGTTAGCAATGTGAACATAAACTAAAAGACTTCCTAGATGAAGAGGCTGGTAATGGTATACAAAAGTCTCAGTTTAAATCTTAATTACACAGTCAGGTGGACAATTGCACTGTGTTACTATTGGGGTAGATGTTTAATTGTGACCATGGGATAACACTGCAACATGAACTGCAGGATAGAGTGATAGAACACCACACTAACTAGCAGAACATCATTCCAGACTAATCAGATCGTTATATTGCAGGGTATTAGAGAGCCAAGGAATGGCTCTACTTATGCCTAAGAGATAGGACTGTCTGAAAAATGTAAAGAATAAGGCTTTCTGATGACTCAAGGCAAAACAAATGTGGCAACTGAAGGAAAAGACAAAACTTGAGAAGTACAGCTCACATTTTGAAACAAGGAAACAGACTACAACCATCTATTTGCTATATGATGATCCGGACAGAAGAAACTGAGGGAATACTACTAGAAATAGAAATATTACTTTGCATGCTGTCAAGTAGATAACGAGTGGCCATTTTTCACTTACAAAAGCTGGTGTTACAAGTTAAATTTACCCCCACCCCCCTTGCCCTGAAGGTAGATTTCTGCACATGAGAAAACGAGATTTCATGCCCCATTAGGTGACATACGGGGACAAAGGGCTGTGACTGATCAAAGGCACCCCCGCCCCACACACAGCCCACACCCCCCAACTTACACACCCACAATGAAGGAATGCTCTGAAGAGAGAAATCGAAGCTACATGACCTGAAAGTTCTGGGGAGAATAATGACATGATTGATCACAACCGTTGAAAAGGAAGCCAAACTCATCTCAATGCCAAAGGAAACCCAAGGGTGCCTTTGTTTTAGACAAACTGACTATATCAGCAAAGTATTTCAACCGTTTGTGTAACTGCCTGTCCTTGAATGAAAGGAATGCAGACCCAGAGCAAAAGAAAACTAGTTTTAGGGATGCTTCTGGTTCAAATAACTTCTATACGCATTGGATCTGCTTAGAAATTATGAATCTATAACTCTAATAAAGAGTATCCTTTACTCATATAACTGTAACAGGTATTTAGCTTATTGTTTTATGCTTTCCTGTAGAGCCTCGTCATTCCCTCAGCAGTGACTGCCCGCTGTGATTCCGCTGACAACTAGTGACTGATGAAGTCCCAAGGCAAGAGCCCAGACTCGAGGGAAGAGGGCTGAGCTGGGACAGAGCTCCTGTGAGAGGAGGAGCGGCCGTTGCCAGCCTTGAGCTCCAGGCACACAGACAGCTCACTTTATTGGGCTCAGAGACTGATGGAGGAAGGATTATGTTCCTCATCGCGGAGCCTGCTGGATAGCTTTATGCGAATTATATGGAGCACTTAATAAACCCAGTAACGGCTCAGTTTTGTACCAAGTTTGGAAGACCTCAGGACTGAGCTTTTCTCTGGCTTTCTCTGTCCAAACTTTTCTTGACCTGCCTACAGCTGTTTTACTTGGTTTAGCTGTAACAGCAATTTCTGTGATTGAGTAGGTGCCTATGGCTAATTTGTTGCAACCATAGTTTATACAGCCAGAAGCATCACACAGTCATTCTGTGTAGAGCTAGGTATCAAATGCCACTAACAGGATGAGATACAGGCCTGGCATGAGAGCAGTGGCCTTCAGAAGTGAAGGCAGAGTAGCACATGAAGGGAAAAGAGGTGAGCCACCAACTTGGCACTGGAGACACCACAGCTATAAACGACTCAGCCAGACCAGCATGGGGACTGTAGAAGCACAATATAAAATCAAACAGTAAACAGAAGAGCTCTGAGGAGAGTTGTGGGCTTCGGCTGACTTCAACACACACATTTCTTTCTGGTGACTGGGGAACACTTGGCATCATGACAGAGAGCATATTCAAGATAATGAAATTCACTTTTACATTGTGTCAACTGTATATTGCAGTTGCTATACTCCACCAAGTGTAATTTCTAATTACATTGTTTGAGTGCATTGTTGTGTCACTGTGCTAAATCCAAATCTCCTGTAACTGCAAGTAACTTCCAATTAATTAAACTTCGTACTACATATTAAGCCCTCCACATGTGGAGTATCTAAAAGAATATGGTCAAAGAGTATTGCACTACGACAAGATCTCAGCAACAAAGGTGACATCCTAGAAAAGAGATTTCAAATATAAAGCTGCTATCACCTCAACATATCTACCCCTTAAAAAGAAAAAAGCAGACCAAATAAAAACAAATAAAAACCCAAGCCAAAACAACTAAACAAGAAAAAAAAACACCCCAAAAAACCTTCCAAATAAACTTTTTTTTTTTTCTTTGGGCCGTGGAACTTGGATTTGCTGTTTGCATGGGAAAGGAAAATGTATGTATAAAGAGTAGCAGGGGACCCATGCTAAAAGTCTGGCTCCACTGTTATAGATGCTATAGGTTATACATGTAATATACTCCATAAGTTAGTGATCTTCTACCAAAATGCAATATTAACCTTGAATGAAAGAATTATGAATTAAGCAATTAATTGGTGAAGAACCTTACTATGAATCTTCAAGTTTTTTTAAAGGTTAATGTCTTTTGCTGGCCTTTTATCCCTTCACACTGGAAAGGTTCTCATCAGAGGCAACTATAGAATAAGTTTCTGTCACCAGAAATTTCAGAGATAAATACTCCATTTTCACCACAGAGGAGGAAAAAAGAGAAGTACGTGCTACATATTGTTAAAATCAATATACTGTGTGATTCTAAACTGGTTTAGTGATATCATAACTACGTAACTCACAGTCAAGGTTATTGAGGTGGTATCTTAACTCTCAGATGTGGATTTAAGTTTAAACTTAGCTTAGCATTTGTTCCCTTCTAGTTTTCCTGTTTAGTGACAAACAGAATTGTAACATATTTTATTAAAGCATAACATGCACAGCATTCAACTACCCATTAAGTCGTTTTTTCCTAGGAATACAAAGTATTTCAATTACCCACAGAAAGATACAGTTCCATTTAGCAGTAAATGCATCAGGAGTAGAAACGCCATCATGTGAGAAAACACACAGAAACAGATGTGAAAACACAATAGAAGTATTCAAGTTTCCAAAATGATATAAAAGGAACAAAAATTGCTAAAACAATGACAAAAAATTAGATCTCCTTAAAAAAAAATCCCTTTCAAAACTGAAGTTGTAAGATCAAGCTGCATGAAAAGTACTGGCAAGGAAAGTTAAAGGAGAAGGGTCACTGTGGAATCTGGAGAGTGCTTTTAGTGTTTTTCTTTCATTTCCAGAGAAGAGAAAACAGAAGAAATAAAAATCACTAACTGAAGTGTTCATGCTTTAGTCTTTAAACAGCACTTTCTTTTCTCTGTAGAAGAGGTACGCTGGTTTTGAAAGCCATGGGCCTCAGAGCTTCATAGATTTTCTATGCAAATGAAAATTACTATTGATGGATATTGCTTAATTCAAGCATAGAAAGAGAAAAATACGGGAAACAGGTAAGACAGCTAAGTCTCAGGAACATAAAGTATACAGAAGCATGACTGTGCCTTCCTTTTAGACAAGGAAGTGGGGCAAAGTTGGGGAGACACACAAACAAAACCTAAACTCCCCTGTACATTCCAACAGGGATGTTATGTTGGACTTTCTGAATCAATTCTAAATACTACAATAAAGTTGACCAAACCCATGGTTTGAAGTATTTTTTTTACAGCAGCTGTGCCTAAAAGCCCAGTCCTTGAAAACAAGTTGGCAAAATGATCCAGCGGCCCTTTGCCGAAGAAGAAAACAACAGGCTCAACCTTCCATAATACAAAGCCACCGCCTTATCTTTTTGGATGGCTACTTCCAACTCACCCCGTTCCTCAGCAGCGTTCCCCAGCTGCCTGCTTAAGCCCACCTTTGTCAGAGCAACAGAGGGAGCTGTGTCGGTAAGGGAAAAAGCACAACTTGACTAGCCACTTTGACTATTTTAAGTACCTTCAGATCTCCCTCTCTAGCAACTTTAAGGCGAGATCGAGAATCTATTTCACTATGGTGGTTAAAAGACTTGGGGTTAGGTGTGAAAATATTTTACATTTTAAAAAAGCCCCAATTAATGATACCAAACTGTTACAAATGTAATATGTTAATATGTTAGAAATTTAATATACTGAAATTTAAATTCTATTGAAATTGAGAACAATATTACTACTTTGTTAGGGTATCTTGTATCGCAAGTTTGAAATTCTTCCACTAAAGTAAAAAAAAAAAAAAGTTAAGATAGAAGTACTAGCTGCATGATAAGAAACGTCATTTTGCCTGCCTTTATGATGGTCTTTAATAGTGCTTTACATTAGCATTAGACTGAACTGCCACTAAGTGGCGTTCTACCCAGCTTCTCCAAAATTCTTGGCTTTGAACTACTAACTTTTCAGCATTATTTTAAGTCAAAATAGCATCATATTTAACTCCAATTTTATTTTGATAATTGGCATTTTCTTCCCTCTCTTCAAAGATGGGTTTGCTGGGAGGATATATTCTCTCAATACTTTCCTATCAGACTAAATCTTCACAGAAGCCTTTCCACTCCCAGCTCATTTAAAACAATCCCCAAAATTTGGATATTGGATTTTGGATTGTTACCACATCCTTTATCAATGAATTTTTGGTTTCTTCATACTGCATCTATTATGGCTACCACATCTTCAGCATGACTTCATGGATATGGGCTTCTGAATAGGATTTACTTGTCTAGGTCTCCAGTCTTGTAAACCACCATTTCCTGAGAAGCACAACATGAATACACTCACTGCTTCTCCAAAGACCTATGTGAAATGAGTCCCAGACTAAATCAAAAACCTGAGAATCTTACGGAGCAGGGCATACAGCAAGTACATTAAATAATTTCCTTCACCAGCCACTGTGATGACTCTCTTCAAGACTTCTTCACTCAACTCTTCACTTCCAGTAGTGGAACCATATATCTCAAAAGCAATCCCCATCAACTTGAGGATGTACCTGGGAAACACTAGCTGTACGTGCAAAGCTTCATATTTCAATAATATGTTGGTCCATCTGGCAATTCATAAGTATGGTAACCATTGTATAGACTTGTGCTACCCAAAACATCATACAGGCAAGTCGAGTTCGTTTCTAAAATCAATATATTAATGAAAATAATACATGGCAAAAAGAAAGAGGAATATCTCTCTGGACTATTTTCAAACCTTGTTGGAAACAAGGGAGTTCTATAACTAAGGAAGTGAATATATTAACATGCTACTTAGAGAGATGATGAAAGAAATATATATTGATTGAATATAATTAGCATGGATCTGAAATAGAGCTGCTAAAACTTTTAAAGGCAGAGATAGAGCCTGATGTTTGAGGGAAAGACAGACATTAATCTATCACAATTGAACCTATTTAGAAAAGCTACAGAATACTTAAGGTTACTAGAGTTAATTGCTGCTTCCTGTAAGTCAAGAACAAGATTTTATTTTGGTGAATATCGTGTATTACAATATGGCATGCATTATATTAGGGCAAAGAGCTGCAAAAGCCATTCTGTGATCAGACTCGGGGCCAAATACTTGGATGACTGTATGAAGTGTCATGACCTGCTGGTTGGGTTTCACAAGTCTCTTCTGGCCTTAAAACCTTAGAAAAATCGTCTGAATTGAAACATCCATCTAGATATGTGATTTTGCTCTAAAACTTCAATCATGATATAAAGACATGGGAAAAACAAGAACCAAGAAAAGAAATTAAATCTTTCAACTTCTGCAGCCATTTCTCTCTGCTGTTTTACCTGTGTATACATATGCAAGATGTGTATGACATATATAACCCTGTTTCCAAAGAGTACTAACATACAAGTTCACTTAAATCATGGATAATATCCTTATTTAATACTGACATGCATTACAACCTTAGTCATTATTACCCTGTATGTGTTTTTAGTCTAGTTTTAGCCACAATTTCTTGACAATCAGGTTGCTTTCTCATGGGAAAATTGATAAATACTTAAAAGTAACAAAACTTTAGAAAAAATGTAGGTCTTCTAAAGCTGGGATGTTTTTAACCGTAAAGATGACACTCTCATTCTCATTTTAACAACAACAACAAGGACTATCAGCAATCATCTCAAAGCCAAAGAGTTCTGTTTTCTCTGGAATAGGCACTATGATTTAAAGAACATATAAGTCAATCATTTATTTAAACAATGTGAGAAATATTTCAAAGTCTTAGAGCCTAAGCTTTTCCTGGAGAGAGGAGGAAATGAAGACAGGCAACTGGAAACAAGTATCTTTATTTGAAATAGGTAGATTCAGAAAGGATTTAAAACAAATACTAAACATTACACAACT
>KL288077.1:0-26608 GCA_000699545.1 Podiceps cristatus | reverse complement strand
GAAACAGAGTAGGAACTGGTAAATAGAAGGGAGGAAAATTAGAAGAATATAATTAGATTGGGAATGTGAAAGAGAAAAGGAAAGCCTCTGCATAGTAATATTCATTCCAGGGATTACTTGGGATTTACTGCTTATTTATTCGTCGTTAAAATTCATCCTCTGTGTTCATTACATTTCAGCAAAAACAATTCAGCCATCATTACTACTTAATGTCATACATTAATAATAATCTGTGGTGACTTGCTCCAGAAAACACTCAGGCACCTGTACCATTCTGAAGCTGAGGAACGGTAGCTACCGCAGCTATTTAACCCACTGAAACCTGTTTATTACTCCATGCATTTAAAACCAGACATTAATCTCAGGCTAGTCCTGCGGGAAAGATACCGTTGCAAGGAGAGTTGTCATTTTATGAGACCATGACGGCTGTGGATGATAGAGGCAAAGACACTCCAAGTCTTTGCTAACAAGCATCCTTCTCTGCTAATGGGCATTCTGTCTCTGATAGTGAAGTCCTGTGCTACCTACACTTTAATTCCCATTAGCTGCTGTATGCACATGGCTAAGGCGTTACAGGTGTTGGCAGGATATCTGCTAAGGCAGTAAAATAGTCCTATTTTCAAGTGACCTCATCCCAGTTTTGTATGAAAGCTTTTTGTATGAACTACGGTTTCATTTCAACAAGCAGGAAATACACTAAAAAATCCCACGTAGCAGCAAAAGGTTCTTCACCGCTGCAGCTCTCGGCAAAATCAGAGTTTAAGAGTTTCTGCTGGGCACAGCTGAGTGACCAGCGAGTCTGTGCCTTGGCCTGCGCCACAGCGAGGGCCCTGTCAGCGCTGCCGGGGCTAGAGGCGGTTTCAGCAGAGCTCATAGCTGGGACAGCAAAGTTTTCCAATTTCAAGTTAACAGGCAACTTTTAAATACCCAGAGCCCTCAGATGCGACAGATCATACTTTCTTTTCACAGCAAGCATTTGTCTGGTGTGAGGTGACTTGTGCACCCTTTTCAATAGGAGAAAACAGTGACAGCCATTTCTTGGATACAGACGTGTTTGTTGGCAAATAACATTCTCATCAACACAAAGATCATACAGAGCCCATTTCCCTTTTCGTATTTCCAAACCTGCCCTTTGACTAGGTTTCTGTCCAAAAAGCGGTCTTCTGGTTTTCTTTCTGACTTACAAATGTGAGTTTTCCTGTCTGCACAGCTTTCTGCTGAAATTCTGCCCGTTCTATAAGGCACATGCACACATAGGCCCTGAACTAATTAATTCCCAGTGTTAGTGTTTATGTTCAGTCTAGTCCTTGGCAGCCACCACCATTGTTTTAGGTCTGACTGAGCAGTGGGATATTTAATTGTTTGCTCATTTAGTCTGAAGAGAGAGCAACCGGCATAACCATAAAACCCACTGAGAATTGTATGTGACCAGCTTGAAAAACAAAGACGTACTGGCTGGATTTCACCCAGCCAAAATCTTCCGGCGGTGCAGTCAGAGAAGGGCCGCTGCCTTCATCTGCTGAGGGGCAGACTCAAGCAGCCTCTCGTGCGGAGACCACAGATCCTGTTCCCAGCCCCTTCACTGCTGCTGCTGCTTGCTCCTTGCCACCATGCATTCCCCCCAAGGTACATGCGTCATTAAAAAAAATAAAATGGAAAACCCCTGCAAAAGTAAACTATTTTTTAAAACATTATTTATTTATTTATTTATTTTTAAATGGGTTCACCTCCAGTATGGAAGTGGTCCTAGGAGCAATTGTCAGGACATAGCTGAGGAGCACGGCAAGACTGGGGCAATGGATAGCTTAGGAGGGGGGGATATGGTGATAAGCATGGGAACGCGTTAAGCCAAGCGTTGCTACTGGCAGTGAAATTGGTGTATGAACATTAAGAGGAGGAAAACCTTGGATATTACTTCCCTTGCCAGTTCTGCACCTCAGATTGCCCATCCCTATATTTCTGAGGACCACCTTAAGATGTTATTTAACATCAGGAAAACCTTTGAGGTTCCTGAAAGGAAGACAATTTCATTTATAACAGAAGTTTGTTTACTTCTAATGACTACAGGTTATACGTCAATAGGACCATTTCCGCCACCACAGTCCCTCTGTAAAGATACTGTGTAAGTGTTTCCCCTAAATAAATGATTGGATGAAGGAATATAATTTGCATAATTATTTCATATCTATAATTGATACGTTTTCAACACCCATTAACTCATAATTCACAACAGCAATTTATTCCTCTGTACTCATCCAGTATTTATCTCTCTGCTACAAATAGCAGTGGCCTATTTTTCACCAGCTCTAGCAAAGAAATTAACAGAATGACTTTATGGTTATTTATTACCCGTTGGCCTTGTAGCAGTAACTATGAGAGTCCGACAGCCTGACATCTGTCTTTTGACAGGCGTAGCATTTTACCTTTTTGCTCTTGACTGTACATTTAAGGGAAGTTCATCCTTCCTGCTGTTGCTGTATGCTATAATTTTATTACAGACACAAATGTCTGGAAGCCGTTAACATCACGTGCTGCAAGACGGCCTGTTGGAGAGCTAGGTAACCTTCCTCTACAGGCAATGGAGAAGAAGGCTCTTCCGGAGAGCACTTCAGAGCACCTCAGCTCGGCGGCTGCTCTGACTTGTCCTTCAAGGGACTACTGACTACGAGGAAGGGTAGCTGCCCAAGCACCTTAAGTTCATGGCACTGATGCTTTTCCTCCCATGCTTCCTGACACCTATCCATCTTTATAATTTATTACTAGAAAAATATATTAAATTGATAGTGGTCCTTGCTGGAATATATACAATAAACAACTGGTTGACTCCTTCAGCCCAGTGGCGTTTCTTTTCCAGTTGGCATCTCACCTCGGAGCTGCATGGGGCAAACACAGAAAACAAAAGCTACAGAGGCCACCCCCGGGCAGCTTCCTTCAGGCAGAAGGGCACAGAGCCGACTCAGTCTGCTTTGCACTGCCCGGAGACTGTTGTAGGAAATCAGCAAACTGCACCTGAGCATGGGACAAGAGCTGTGCAGCGCGGTTTAAACTGGCCGTACCCGTGCTGCCTTGCTGGTGAGCCTGGGCTGGAGCCAACGCCTGCCTGCTGCCCGCTGGCAGGCCTGCTGCCTCGCACCGCGGCTCCAACAGCCAAGTCATTTTCTTTAAACGAGATCTTGAGACCCAAGAACACAGCTTGAGATTACGCCTCGAGTACCAGAGTCCAGCACCTCTTGTCAGTACCTGTAAAACCCAGTCGGAGTAACAACGTCAAAGAAATAAACTGCTGTATTGTTTCAGCATCCTAAATGGCATTTCTCTCCCTTGCCATTAATTGCCCATGAATCACCTTAAGTTTAAGGCAATGAGTAACTCAATGACGCAACAGAAGCTACAGCTCAGAATTCATCTCTTCAGGCACCAGAAATAAAGTGTGATACCTTTGATTGATCTATTGTCAAAATAACTGCAGTTTAGAGCAGCATTTTATTTTAAAGGGTTTTCATTTTATTTCCCAGGACTTTGGCACAGGGATTTTTCTTCACCTGACTGAGGAAAACACAGGTGGTAGAATGCTCAGGGCTCACCTCCATGTGGAAATACACTGGAAGAGGTATTCCTGAATAATGGTATCTGATGCAGAAATGAGAACTGTAATTATTATTCCAGAATAATTATTTCAGAATAGCTATTTTGGTTTAAGTCTCCGTGCAGCCACACTGTTTCTGAATTACCTCTGAATATGGATTACAGTCAGCCCAAAAAAGCACTTCTATTCTGAAATTGGATAGTCCAGCGAGGACTTACACCCAAAGTAATGTTCTGGAATAGCTATTCCGCAGCCTTTCCAAGTGCTGAGGAGCCCTGGGAGCAGGCAACCTGAGGTCTTCCAGCAGCAGCAGGGTGGCCAAGTCTGGCATCGCCTGTCAAATCTAGGGTGGAGCGGGGAAAGCTGCCACTACCAGCCCTTCGTGGAGCTCCTGGAGGGGTTCAGTGTGCGGGGTTTACTGCCGAAGGTCCTGCCCTTCAACACGCATCTCCCTGCTCCCAGATCTGAGTACGCGTGACGCTGAATGGGCCTGTGTCTGTTGGTCCTGCCAGAATATTTCAGCTTGACCTCCTCTCTCTCTTGTGTTCTGGCAGACCTGCAGTTATTCTTATAAATGTAGCCTGAATACATACTGAATACACTGAAAATATACATTTTAATTTTCTGCTTCTCATTTGCCCTACAATACCTTACATATAAAGACCTTTTCTGCATCCCTTTTTATAAGGCCAGAATTCAGTATGGGATCTTCTCCTCACTATTCACTTAAGAATCTTTCAACTTAATGTTTTATTATTTTAATTTTTTGAAAGAACACTAAAGGCGGGGGTGTCCCAAAGTGAGTCTGGAAAAAAGGGTAAGTTCTCAAAGAGATAATGTTTTTCTTTTCCCATTCCTATTCTCTTTCCTCACCTGCCAAAGAGATCTGAAGAAAAATTAGAATAAAACTGTCATGTGAAACGTTTTTTCTAAGACTGAGCAGTGAGATAATTATTTGAGTTTTGTTTACAGTATAATGAATGTATAGATGAAAGTATAAAATATTTGCATATTCATTTTCCTAGCTTCTTCTATAGAAATACAATTTTCCCCTCTATTGCATTGCAGCTTATTTACATATACAATTATAGCTTTCCTTTTTGCTAGTGAGTCAACAGCCATGCCTTGTTTTCAGTGTTTCTATTATTTTCCTATTATTGCAGACATATGTTAATGAGTGTATATGTAGGTAACTTTACATTCCTCATAGCTATGAATGCAATACAAAGTGTATTGGTCATAACCCAGAATAAGAATACACTTATTTTTTAAAGATGTAGAGAAGTTTTGTTGATCTATAAAAGATCTATCATTTCATTTCAAATCTATAAGACAATTTCTGAAGAAATCAATAAAGTGTGCTCTTGGTAAGCATGTAGCTACTTCAGATATTTCTGATTTTCCCACATTTCCAACTTTTCAGAAGATATTTCTGGGAAATTTTGTATTTCTACACATGTTGCTGTGTGTGTTGGGGCAGGCAAGCTGACGAGGGGGTGCGTAGCTTCAGTCGGCTCCACTCCCCGAGCAGCCCTGACGCGTGGGCTCCCAGCAAGGCCTGGCCCATTCCCAGTCAAACAAAACCGTCTCAGGAGCTCCTGAACAAATCCCACCAAAGCCGAGCTAAACATTTGGAGCTCGAAGTGAAGCAGCTTGGCTTGTTTGCTGACAGTAGGTAAGGCTGATACCAGTCAAAAGCGGCTGCAAAGAATGGGGGGAGAATGTGATGAGGCTGCGGGTCCCTGATGCAATAGCGCCGAGGGCACCAGCAGCATCACATGGCTGGCTGGCTGTAAGCCAGACTAGGGCACTAATTAAGAAAACAGAATATTAATACAGGTTGTTCTGCTGTTGTTCTTTAAGTGAGTTCCTTGATTCACTTCTCAGGACAGACATGCAAAAGGTTAAGCGGGACGAGGAGGTAATGGAGCCCCAGGAGTCATTGCGGATAATGGTAATAAAATACCAGGCAGAAATGCAAAATCGGGCTTTGCTAGGAAACAACTACAGAACAAACCAGAAAACATGTCATTACAGAAATTCATGGTGTAGCTGAATCTTCAAAACCACATGCTCTTTTCTTTTCCCACCTTATATAGCAAAACAGAACCTGGTAAAGCAGATGATGTGTGTCTCTGATGACATCTGGCCACAGTCATGATGATGCCATAGAAAGCAAGAAGGGAAAACAAATCATTTGAAGAGACTCATTATCTTGAAAGAGGCAAGAGTGGTGCCAGATTTGAGAGAAGTCTTTAAAACCATGAATAGCACAGATACAAGAATTATGAGGCATCCAATGAAATTATCAAGCAAAGTTTTGAAATAAAAAAGAAGAAACCCCTTTTGTTGTGCACTGGAAAACTGAAATGTAAACATGTATTGCTGCAGGATGTCAAGGGCTGCGTTTTGTCAAGGGTTAATATTTTCAGTAAGCAGGAGATGGCTGGAAGCTAAAGGTGAGGTGTACTTGGAGAACCACCACTCTATATTGAAATGCTTTTCCCCCAGGAACAGCCACTGGCTGTTGTCAGCCAGCAGAAGGATAGACCTTTGGTCTGTCTCACTGCAGCTGCCGGTACCTTTGTGATGAAAATCTGCTCTTCATCGGTGGCTGCACGAATCTTTCCTGCAGAAAAGTTTGTTTAGAAGTTGTCATATTCTGTAAGATCACTAAAAGGGAAATAGATGCTTCAGAATAATTTAAAAATAATAAATCATTTTTGTTTGAGGCATCCATAGAAAGCTCAACTACATTAAAGGTGGTGGGGAAAAAAGAACATTTTTTCCTTTAGTAAGTTTACCCAAGGTAGCCCAAGGTGATTCTGTGGGGCACTATGTGCCCTACTGTTGTTGCATGAATTATAAAAAGGAAAAAGGGAATCTCAATGCCTATGGTACGACCCATTCATTTCAAATTTTATTAGAAACCAAAAAATTCTAAGAGGTCTTCTTCAAAGTTTATACTTATCCGTCCTAATTCTCTGAGTCCCTACCTGATCCTGAGGACCGCAGATATTAGAAATAGCGGGAGGGTTGGGGGTGGATACATCGGCTATCACAAAGCCTTAAACCCTCAAGCAGGCAGTGAGCTCTCACACCGCTGAACCGTGGCACTCCTCCCCTCGCTGCTTTCCCTTCCGCGGTCCATTGCTCTTGCACGTATCCGTCTTTTCAGCGGGATTTCACACCATATTTCACATGAGGCACAACTATGTGCTAATTTTGAAAAACACAAGACGGTAACACTGTCGTAGGGGTGGGGTTTTCCTTGCCCTCAGTGCACTTACCAAAGCAGTATAGTGACAGTGGAGAGATAAAACTGTACGGAAACAAGACTAACCTTGGTAAAGTGCATCTAAGCGTGTGTTTGTGTCAAAATATGGCTCATTTATTGCCTGAAATCATGAAGACAGCCAGCCATGGTGTTTCATGCAATCTGTCTTGGAGATGAGAGGTAGGAAAGGTTGCACAATGTTTTCTTTTTCAATCACTGTTTTCAGAAGAATAAAAGGTATCTGCCCAGTCACAAAAGCACTTTTTTTATATATCTGTGGTGGGGATGTGGGAGAGGAAAGAGTCCTGGGAAGCAGACAGGATGATTACTCCTTCCCTTTAGATCTGGGTGAGGGCTCTAGTGGCTGGCGTCTGGAGTCCAGCTCAGGGACCTTGGTCATTCAAAGCCCACGGAGCTGCCCCGTGAGCAGAGAGCCCAGGCAGGCTGGTGGTCAGGCCACCGCCATGGATGGCAGAGGGATCGCTCTCTTGGTCCCATCTGCTCAGCACCGCCGTCCTCTGTGGGTGTGATGGCTGCCCCGCTCCACTGGAAGAGGTCTCTTTGGTCCTTCAGGGACAGGGACAGATTTTGATGGTAGGAGGAGACTTCATGAGCTCTAGTAGAACAGGAATGCAAATACATATTGGATATTGGCAGGGGGGGTGTTTAAAAAAAAGCCCTCTAGTTCTGCTGTTTCCTATCCGGTACTAATGATCAGTGTGCTCTGAACGTATCTTTTTCTTTTCCTCTTCCTGCTGTAAAACCATACTCACTGCTTTGCACACTCGTATAGCTCTGGTTTTAATTTTTCCACAGGATCTCTACCAAAAAACCCCTCCAAAACTCCTTGGAAAAAAAAAAAAAAAAAAAAAAAAAAGCAAGTAGCTTGTGTTTTCTTTTGTTCCTGGATGCAACTGTACCTTTTGTACCCAAGTAGGGTGCTTTTTCAGCCTTTAATGCAATTCAAATACAAAGTACCTTCATATCTCCACTGAAATTTTTATTAGCTTCATGTAGTAAAGCAACGAACATACCTGGTTGGTTTGTGTCCCCAAGAATACGCGCTTTGGAGTTTTAATCTCCTTTCTGCATATCTTGAAAGACACCAGATCTGCCCTGTTGGCTGGCACTGCGAGAAGAAGGATGTCCTATTCCTGTGGGAGTGCTTGAGGTGGAGCAGCAGAAATGCCAACGTGACCAAAGCTCAGTTGTCTACAAAAGGCTAAACTCGAGCCTAGAAAATGTTGTGCTATAGTAATATTGGCCTGGAGTGCCATTTGTAAGACTTAAACAGTTATAGCAACAAATTATACTGATAAAAAGCATGATACTTTCATTTTGTTTTGTTTTCACCTTTTTGCAATTTGGGGAAATGACACAAGCTCTACCAACAAACCCCACAAAACCAGGGAAAGGCCAAAACCAAGGGGATGCGGCGGCACAGGGAGAGAACTTTATACTGGTGCTGAGGTTACTTTGGTGATCCATTTGGCTTGGTTTGCTCTGGTATTTTCATCTACAACAAATGCATATCACTTCCTCATCGAGTCGACAGGAAATGCATGCCTGTGATGTATTATTACTGCTGTTAATTCAGTCATCTGCCTACAGAGGTACAATAGACTCACTCAGGGGCCTGACAGCTTCAATCACCAGCTACCGGGCACTAAAGAGAGACCAGTAAACATTTCACTGGCTCTTTTGTTCTCCATAGAATATTAAGCCTTGAAGCGAAGGACCCAGTCTCAGACATACCTGTGAGGCAGAAGGGTATTTTCTGTTTATTGGTGTATAAATCTCAGGGAGTGTCTGTTCTGATCTTCACACTAGCTGGATGCCTCCTATACACAAGACTTGCTGAAAGCTCATTTAAGTGCCTCTGCCTGACCCAGCACGGACGCATCCCTAAGCCCAGGCTGCCTCTGGGGTGGTTAAAGGGGTGGTGGGGGCTGGCTTTAGGGCAGAAAACCCTCCACCTTGATTAGTCAATGAGCATCCTCGCTCAGCCATATTCTGGGCAGCACAAACACAGGTCTCATTTAATGCCCACCCCACGCACTGTGGCTAAAGGTACTTTTTAAACCCTTTGGCAGCAAAGCAAATGGAGCCACCTGCTCTGCTCCGCTTCCAGCACTGCTCCACAGCCTCTGACAGTGCTTCGCCTTACGTTCAGCTGCTTACAACTGTGCAAAAGGGCAGAAAGCGCATAAAAGTATGCAGGAGGGAGTGAAAGGCTACTCCCACGCTGCATTTCTTTCCACGAACTTCAGTATTTACAGCGTGCTGGGTCTGCTGACTACGGCCCAACATTTTTACGTTGGCAGTTATTATTTCTGCTGGAGTGTTGCCAACTGTTGATCTGAAAGAAAGAGATTTAGGGAGTTATTTCATCATGTAGAAAAGAAGAAACCTGTTTTCCTCATGGTTTTACTAGTGTTTACTGAAAGCTGTCCCATAGATTTTCCAAAGTTTGGAAAATGCTAACTGGTACTAATAGAGGAATTGGGGTTTTTTTTGGTGCTTCAGGTATCCAGAGGTTTCAGATAGCACCTTTAAAACCAAATGTCTGAAGTTACTTGAATCCATCATTAAGTATCAGGCCAGTTCTCTCCCAGTGCCGAGGGGCTGCAGTATTCCCAGCATCCTTTGAAGACGGTGACATCTGGAATTGTTCAGCAGCTTTAAATTCCATCCCCTTAAGGTGTCTGAGCATGGATTTAAAGAAAAAAAAAAAAAAGTATCTAGATCTTTAGATACTCATTATGCTTCTTTCCCTCCTTAAATATGCTAACACAGTCTTCCATATGCTCACATTTATGGATAAACCCTGGAAGTTCTCAGTCAAAACTCTTCCCACATGAGAAATACAGAATTTGGTCAACATGGGTCACTGTCAGTATTTCCATTATGCCAGGTCCCTAATACATGACCTCACCAAACCTCAGAGTAATAATAACATTATTTTATAGTTCTCTGGTGCTGTTACTCAGGAATCTCAAAAAGCGCTTCTGAAACGTTGAGCCAAGTAGAACCAGAGGTGCAGGTAACCGACCTATTTATATTTGGAGGGTAAGTTGTATATCAGTTTTGCAAGTGAATGAATTGAGATTTGGTGAGAGTCACAGAACAACCCATAATTTAAACTGGAGATAAATGACTGCAGTAATAACAAATAAATAAACACTTTATATTCTCTTTTTGTCATCTGAACATTTCATTTGCTGATGTTTGTTTACTTGTTGTGCTTTCTTCCCTCTTCCCAGGACTAAGGCAAGTATTCTTCCAGATTTGATTAGATTCAGATTTTTCTCTTGTTCCAGCTTTGTAAGGGAGCAGAATAAGGTGCTTTATAATACTGAGGATCTGATTGCACCGCTTTTCTCTAACTCTGATTTCAATTGCCCGTTTTTTTGTTTTGGTGGGTTTTTTGGCCTCTTTTTCCCCTTCTCATGCATCTTGCACTTCTGCTTTGTCTCTGGAAGGCCATGTCTTGCTGTGCTCCTAGGTGTACTCATACTGGGGGGACACGGCAGGTGACTCGCCCGGGGCGCGTTGTGCCTGCCTTACAGCTGCAGGCCTGGGGAGCTCTCTCTGGAAACCCACGCGCAGGGAAGGCCAGCGTGGTGCCCACTCCAGGATGAGCAGCTCAGGTCCATTACAAAATCTTGGAGGTCAGTCCCGCCTCCCCAGCAGACCTTTAGAAAATCCAGGTTCTCCATCCTTCTTCTATTTGCAAGGAGGAAAACAAAACAGTCTAATGAAGTAGCTTTTTTTTGTTTTCCCCTATAACACCAAGCCATTCCATACCCAGATCAATGCTTAAGGAAAAAATGGGGCCACACAGAACTCTAGGATCTGCAAACTTCACATTTCTACCTTGCTCTGTTACACTGTATTCAGATATAACAAAATTTTAGCTCTGTGAATAATGCTGGCCACTTCATACATCACACTGTACACTATATACAGGAATTGTGGACTGAATATAAAATTTACCTTTCCACTTTTTTTTTGCTTTCTACAGCTTATGTCATAACCTTAATAACACTCATACATATTTTTTCTGTGTTGCTGATTCATAGGTTAAATTATTATCAGCCAAAATCTTTTTAGCAATGCCAGTTCAATTGGAACTCACCAAGCTTCAATGCAGTTTTCATCCACAATGTAATAGCTTCAAGCCAGAACTTGCAAACCTCCCTAAAGGACTTAAATGTTATGTTGCAGCAGCCTGGTAACATCAGCATAGCCACTGGCAGTACTAGGCCATATGCTTTAGATTTCTATACAATAGCTTAAAATTAAATGTTCAGAGAAAAAGTCCTATGTGGAGCAGCTGAGGGAACTGGGGTTGTTTAGCCTGGAGAAGAGGAGGCTGATGGGAGACCTTATCACTCTCTTCAACTACCTGAAAGGAGGTGGGAGCGAGGTGGGTGTGGGTCTCTTTGCGCAAGTAACAGTCAAGAGGACGAGAGGAAAACGCCTCAAATTGCACCAGGGAAGGTTTAGAAGGGGTATTAGAAAACATTTCTTCACTGACAGGGTTGTCAGGCACTGGAACAGGCTGCCCAGGGAGGTGGTGGAGTCACCATCCCTGGAGGTGTTTAAAAGACGTGTGGATGTGGCACTTAGGGAGATGGTTTAGTGGTGGATTTGGCAGTGACAGGTTAACAGTTGGATTCGATGATCTTAAAGGTCTTTTCCAACCTAAATAATTCTATGATTCTATGAAATAGCTACTGACCATTATAATTGGCAAGAGAAATAACTTTCCTGTAGGGTCATGTTTCATGGAACACCTCCAGCCACACAGGATATTCATTAGCTGAAGAGCAAATGCTACAGAAGAGTTTGTTTTCTGCTTGCACTAAATAATTATGAGGGACTCTGCTATCTCTGATGGCATAGTGTACATGCTGTGCTCTCAGGCTTTTGGTTGAGACAAGTGCAGCGTTATCTCAAAGCATTCTGTTCTTACATTATACCTAACAAAGAGGCATTAGTGATCACACAAAAATCAAAAGTATCAGCAAGAAAGTTTTGAATACCAACGTCTCTCTGGGATGAAGACCATCTTTATTATGTTAGAAATTGCATTTTTTAAGGCACTGTAAATCATTCTTCCATACCAAAGTTAAAAACACTCACTTCTGTTTTCTAGGAGATGAATACTATAGTAAGACACAGTACAAAACTATTTTCTCGGACTATTTGTGCATTTTATAAAATTGCTCCTAGATGTCTTAATCATTCACAGATGGGAATTATAAGATAGCAGATCACGAAAAGGATGATAGATAGTAATGAGCATTATAGATTTCTTATAGACTATTTTAAACTTAACAGCACACAGATTTATAGCATAATACCACACTAACAATCATTTTGACACGTGCATAAAAAATGAATAAATGTTCCATTAGATAGAAAATGTGACTTCTTTTCTTTTACTATTTTACTACTCTTTTCTTCATCCTGAGGTTGTAAATATAGATCACTGGAACAATGGCTCTTGTTCATTATCCTGCAGTTGCAGAATTGGAGTGGGAAGCGAAGCTGGCGTGTCTTACAGGTTGGTGCTACAGATGGTGCTCTGTTCTGTTAGCCAATGCAGCTCTATCGTGCATGTATCACGAGCTGCCACGTATCACTTCATCGGTGTAAGGAAATCTACTGGCAAAGCCACTGCTTTTTACTAGTTAAACTGGTAAAAATGGACATGTATCCTCCAACTAAGATATTTTCTACTGCTGGTCTAACTAATGTTGCTTCAGGAGCAGTGTCTGCCTGCAGAGAAAGGCCCGTGTACCCAGAGAGATGTCATTCTGCTGGAGTAACGAGGAACTCCCCCATACTGACAGCAGGCCGGCTGCGGGACCAGAAGGAGCCAATGTTCACTTAGACTATACTGCATTTCTAGAGTGTATTTCATCACAGAATTTGCATCTCTAGTAAGCATATCTAGGAATAAGCTGTTAGAAATGCAGCCGCCCCATCAACATCGGGGGGGGTAAGTCACTCTCCAGCTGTGTTTGCACGATTTAGACATGGTGCTTCACATCTAAGACTGTGCGACATTATTAACTTCTCCTGCCTTCCGAAAGCAAGAAAAAGATCCCACACAAACAAAAAGCCCAAATCTCTTTTGGGTAGGAGATCTCTGTGAGCGATTCCCTGACTCATGTCATGCTTTATAACCCCTGCTTGGGATTGTACTGAAAGGCAAAAGCCAGGCTTTATTAATGCTATATTAATTTTTCCACAGACCCTCAGGAGAAACACCAGTGACTTTTTTCATAGAGAGGGGTCAGTACTAGGATGGGTATTTTTATTGACTAGATCTATTGATTCATATGCTCATGTAATTCACTTGTTTACTTGGGCATTTCCCTGCAGGCTCATTTAGTGGAGAAAATCTCTGCATACACGTATGACTAGCAGAGTTTCTTTGGACTTTTATGTAATTAGGTTAAGAATTTCTGTTTTGTTTGCCTAGTTATCATTATACTTACTGTCAGAGATAAGGTAATGGCCAAGTTTTCAAAAATTACACAATAGAATTACGCTTCCAGATCTTTGCAGAACACAAAGGCTCAAGTAATTAAAGAAAAATATGTAACATTTTATATATTCAAGTACATACCCTCTAAAAATATCTCACTCACGTGGTGAGGATGGAGGCAGCATGACCTCTGCTAGGCAGCAGCCAGAGGTTCATAGAAGAGTCATGGGAGGAACTCCTCATTTTTGTGGGCTCGGGTCCCGCCTGCTGGGGGGCTCTCTTCAGGAGCACGAGGAATACTGGCAGTGCATTAAGATGGGCACACTGGTCACTGAACAAACTGGGAATCGATGTACCACCGTTGGGTCTCCATGTTGAGTCACCCATCGATGGCATCGCCCTTGCTGCATCTGTGCAGACTGAAAAGATCTACCTCAGGCCAGACAACCAAAACCGATTTGAGGGAGTTTAGCAGAAATAAGATGGTTTCCTTCTTAACACCAGGCTGCAGAGGAGGTAAGGCAGGCACCAGCCTCCCCTCTCCCCTCAGACAGGTGCTGCTATTTGGAATGCCGCCGTACAGGGAACTTGCAGGCCCTGTGCTTAGGGAGCTTGCTGCTCAGTTTAAACAGTGCTGGAAAGCAGACTTTCTGGATTGCAAATTAGGATTTTGCCAGACAACAGGTGCCCAGCCCCCAATCTAGATTAATGGCATGTGCTCCCTTCCCACTGAAATGGCCTCACTGCTGGGTTTTCATCAGCTTACGCAAGAAAGATGTGGTGCAATACTGTATTAAGATGCCAAGCCTTTCTTCACAGGAAAACAAAAGAGGAGCATTAAAATCTACCATGTATAAATTGATTAATTTGGTGGCTTGATAGCTAATTTATCCTACTGAAACAGTTCAATATTTGCCTTTAAAGGCAGCGTCAAACTGATCAACTGCAGGCTCCTATGCTGCTGAACTCATCCAGAAACCTTGCACAGGATGACTAAACCAGATGTTATCTGCTTTGAAATTCAAAGGAAACTTTACTTATTAGGTATTTCTTAAGAGCGAAATGCAGGATGACTGACTTTGTGCACACACAGACATAAAGGCTGCTTAGCTTCAAGATCAACAGGCCAACTGCCAAATCTGACATGAAGGTTTGAAAACAGTTCTGCAGAAGCAGGATTATGAGATTACAGCACTATACAACAACACAACAGACAATGGGAACTATTTGCAAGGCATTTGTAAATCCAAACATTTGTTCTCAAAGGAAATGTAAGCTTACTACTTTTGATATCGATCTTCACCTTCCCTGAAGCATATGAATTTCTTAGTCTCAAGTAACTGATAGTGTTTTTTGCTTTTTGTTGCTAGCAATAGATGTAAATTCCCGATCAAATGTAAAACTACACTAGATAGTTAATCATCTTTATATTAAAAGCAAAAGGATTTATGCAAAGTATATGTTGAGACTAATAAAGCCAGGAGGAAGATACAGTAGAATTTTAAAGAAGCTAGTGATTTTACACTATAACAGTAATATATGAACACATAAGATCATCAACGGTGGATGAAATAAAGGAAGGGAGAGCTATGAAAAAAATTACCTTGCATTATTTTAAATCTAAATAAAAACATATGAATTTATGCTACAAAATTCTTATGAGAAGTAAGTACTGGTATGCAAATTTATCCACAGAAGATAAACTCTTCTAATTGAAGCCTTTGCTAAAATCTCTGAACTCTCAAAATCAAAGTAAGCTTCTTAAAGCATAAGCAAATTCTCAGCCACTATAAATCTCTCCAGCTTTTGCCTAAACAGAATTCGTAGATTGGAATAAACCCCTCATGGCTGAAGCAAGCTTTATACTCCCTTACTCTCAACCATAAGGGATGTAGTCTCTGTTACCTGACCTACATGGAGCAAAGCACACACAAAGCATTATGAGCTTTTAGAAAGTAACTCTCCCACCTGTATCTGCTTTACAGTAGACTTTTCAGTTAAGTATGACTGAGCATATTACTAGTGAACACCTGGAGAAAAATTTATTCGAAGATAGAATTTTAAGTGCTGTAAAAAAGTGGAAAATCTAGATTATTGTAGATTTACTTCTCACTAGGGATGCGCTCAGAAAATTGTAAGGTAGCATGCTGTCAGTCTCCTTGGTGATCTGTGCTGGATTTACATGGTAGTGTACTGAGAGCAGCGACAAGCAGAAACACTTGTTGAAAACCTGATGATTTGGGAATCACTTTGTATTTGAGTTCTGGTTTCGGAATAATTGAATGCTGAGAAAACTAGTGTCAATTAAGGTAAAGTTAGAGACAGGCAAATCTGCAAGGAGCCACATAAACTGCTATCTAAGTTTCCTAAATTTAGATCATCTACACAATTGGATAAAGTATGTAGGAATTTGTAGAATAGCTTGTATGAGCTGGTCTCCAAGGACTAACATTAACAAAAATGTCATGATTAGGAGATGCTTCTGCTTTGAACTCTAATCCTGACTATTTTTCATGTCTACAGCACTATACAGAAAACTCAAACCTTCCCAGAAGACTGGACCAGCGTTTTCAGAGGGCTGGAGCTCCAGTTTTGGAGCTCAGCTTGTCATCAAGTAAGAGGTGCCTCAGTGTTTGGATGGGCTTTTTAATTTTTTTTTTTTTTCTTCAGTTGGAGAGTCTTTTGAACTGTTCAGGTCAAATAATTTAAAAAAAAAAAAAAAATCTGAATTTTACCAAAACAGAATTTAAGAGCCTGGACCAATATCTACGTTCACCATTTCAAGTATTCATACAGAATATTTTAGGTAAGTCTCTGCCAGAAGAAATGGGGCAAACAAAAGGTCTCCTTTCATGTTATGTATCTGCTATGATGATGTTATGTTACTGCTATGATTAAGAAGGAACAGAGAGGAAAATAAAATCACTCCCTTAGCTAGTTTTTGAAGCAATTGAAGCAAACTGTTCTCTTGTGAAATTTAACTGGGTAACAAAATCTCTTTTTTAATATCATCTCGAAGGCATAAGAGAGAATAAAACTACTTGGATGGATGATTAGTGTTTTTATTAACAGATTAGGAAACCTCAAATTACAAACATCTTGATCTATCCATAGAGAAAAGTCTTACCAAGAGCTAATCTGCTAAAATACCTGCTTGGATTGCATTGATGTTCCTACAATGTATGTATACAGTTTTTTCCTCTTTCTTCTCTACCAAGTTATTTTGAATCAAAACACACCTCTGCTAAAGTCAGTGAAAACTTTTATCATCAACCAAGTCAACGAGGCCAAGATTTCAGCAAGTTGGTCTAAGCATAGAAATAAAAAGCAACTTGGTCTTGCATCATTAGCCTGTGCATGGGAACATACTTTTTCATGCTAAAGAAAATTAATAGGAATGGCAAATACTCTAGACAAATTTAGGCAAATGCCACTGACTCCTGCATACTTTATTAGAAAGCTAATTAATAATCAAAACTAAGTAATGACTCCTGTAGAAATATTTATAGCTCTCTTCCTTACTCTGTCATTACCCAAGGCTACAACAGAGTTTCCCATGTTTGTGCGTCGTACTAGCCTTGATTATGGAGGAGCATGCAGGAAAATGATCTGAATTAACTATAGTTGTGACTTTGAAGTGTATTAATAAAACTCCCTTTAATCTGTGTGGTTCAGAAATAAAGCACTTTTAGTTGTGTATACTTTACTTCAGAGGCAAAGTAAACAAAGTGAAATCAAGGTCAATTCAGTACTAAGACTATGTATATGAGGAGTAAAGATAATTTAATCTACTTTCTAAAGACTTCCAAAGTATAGTAAGCAAAAGTATTAATTGCAAAATGCTTCACTCTAAGAGATTTACATGCAGTTTTATTGACAAGACAATAACTTGCTTTAAAATTATTTTGAATTTTCAACATCCATGAATAAGAAGTCTTATGATACAGAATTCTATAGGAAATACATTGGTATAATTTCATGAACCATAACTCTAATCCATCTGTCAAACAATTGGCTCAGTTTTGTCACTTAGCTAGTATATTGTTACTTTTTCCAATTCCCTTCAAACTTCAAATTTCTCAGTGCATTTGATTGCATTCTCTTATTTAACTAAAATTCTGTGCCTCAATAGTATGCTCTGTACTATGTATAATTCTGTACTTATGTAAATTAGAAACAATGCATATTTGTCCAATTCTGGACTTTATATTCCACTGGCATTCTCCTATTCACAGACTATAGACTGCTGAATGTTTAAAAGGGCAAGAGATGATGTCTCTGTACCTTATAATGACAATAAGACTTGAGATGCCTAGTAGTTTGGGCTATGCCTTTATTTTTTGCCACCAACAGTTAAATTATTATAACTCATATAATCATAGAATAGTTTGGGTTGGAAAGGACCTTCAAAGGCCATCTAGTCCAACACCCTGCAATAAGCAGGGACAGCTTCAACCAGATCAGGTTGCTCAGAGCCCCGTCCAGCCTGACCTTGAATGTTTCCAGGGACGGAAAAGGTTGCCCAGAAAAAACTCTCTGGGCAACCTGTTCCAGTGCTTCACCACCCACATTGTAAAGAATTTCCTCCTTATATCTAGTCTATATCTCCCCTCTTTCAGTTTAAAACCATTTCCCCTTGTCCTATCACAGCAGGTCCTGCTAAAATGTTTTTCCCCATTTTTCTTACCAGCCCCCTTTAAGTACTGGAAGGCCGCAATCAGGTCTCCCCGCAGCCTTCTCTTCTCCAGGCTGAACAGCCCCAACTCTCTCAGCCTGTCCTCACAGCAGAGGTGCTCCAGCCCTCGGATCATTCTTGTAGCCTCCTCTGGATCTGCTCCAGCAGGTCCCTGTCCTTCTTGTGCTGAGGCCCCAGAGCTGTCCCATCATCCTCTGAAAGTCTTTGCTAGACCAACCCCATATCTGGGTGCGGGCAGCCTGGCTGTGTGCAGAGGTGGAGAGCAGAGGGCTGTTCAGACGGGGGCGGCGCTGTCACATGCCAATATACAGGGGATCTTTGCAGTGGTGGTGTTGTTCCACCAACAGGACTGTGACCAGACTTTTTCGGGTAATCTTGTCCCACATTATCTTTCTTATTATGCCATTAACATTCCTAACTTTTGTTCTGTTGCTTAAAAGCAAAGTTCTCTGTGTTGTTCTTTTTCCATTAAATAATAAATTAAAAAAAGACAAAAAGAAAGAGAAAATACTTTGTATGCAGTACTGTAAGAAGTTGAATCCATAGTGAAAACTGATGGACAGAAAGTCCATCAGGCTTTATTAAAACCAAAGATGCTGACATCACCTTTGGAATAGGAGGCTGACGCTGGCAGGATATGCCAGGGGAAGTATCACCCTGAACTTGCTCTGTGCCTTGTGTCGTTTCTCAAACACCATTGTCAGAGACAGGATGCTGGGGCAAACGGACTTCTGGCCTGATTCGGCCATGCTGAAGCAAGTGCCCCTTTACTGTTCCAGAAGGATGTTTGCCTTTTAGCAATATTGCTTCTCTTTCCTTGGGTTTGCATCTCTTCTGCTTCCCTCATAAATGCGGCTATTTCTGCAGTTGCACCATAAATAACCTTACAGATCCCTTTCTCTCCAGGGTGAGGAGATTCATACTCTTTCTTTCTCTCCAGACAGAAGCACGGTATTTAAGCATCTTCCCAATTTATGTGAGGCAATGTCTGCAATGTTTGCCTGCCTGCAATCTGGGCTAGCAGTGGAGAAAATAAAAAGTGTTTCTCAAATATGAAGGTTTCATATCATATTGATCCTATAGCAATAGAAATCAACCCCAATGGGACAATTGCTTTGAGGGCACAGGGCATTGTGGAAGGAGAAGATTGTTAGGAAAAACATAAATGAGGCAACATCTACACTCCTTTCTGCTGTAGGCTGGATAAAAGCTTCTGGTAGGTTTTATCACTCAGGCAAGAATAATTTGGGGGTTTGATGTCTTAAAAAGATGTATTTGTAGACATACAATCCGTGACTACTTGTTGGCAATGATATTTGCTAGTGTAGATGTGATACTGGAAAAGAAAGGGCTAGATTTTATCTACAAGAATGATCCGAGGGCTGGAGCAGCTCTGCTGTGAGGACAGGCTGAGAGAGTTGGGCTTGTTCAGCCTGGAGAAGAGAAGGCTGCGGGGAGACCTGATTGCGGCCTTCCAGTACTTAAAGGGGGCCTATAGGAAAGAGGGGGAGAATCTGTTCAGTAGGGACAATGGTGACAGGACAAGGGGGAATGGTTTTAAGCTGAAACAGGGTAGGTTTAGATTAGATGTAAGGAAGAAAGTCTTTACAATGAGGGTGGTGAAGCACTGGAACGGGTTGCCCAGAGAGGTGGTGGAGGCCCCATCCCTGGAAACATTCAAGCCCAGGTTGGACGGGGCTCTGAGCAACCTGATCTGGGTAATGGCGTCCCTGCTCACTGCAGGGGGTTGGACTAGCTGGGCTCTGGGGGTCCCTTCCAACCCAAAACATTCTATGATTCTATAAACAGCAAGAATGCAAGGTCAGGAAGCTGCTGCTTGCTTAGTAACAGATTTGACAAAGCTTGCTAGACAAATCTGTTTGGCTTCCAGCATATATAGCACTTTATTATTAATCACAATTTGTTGTTTGATTCCAGTAATAGCAAACTTCGAAAAAGAGGCAAAAAAAGATAAGATGCAGCTCCCAGTTATTTGAGAAATAAGTTGTCAGGATTAATTCACTAATATATGAGTACTTTCAGATCATTGTACTGAAGCTGCACAATAAAGGAAGTATGCAATTTGTTTTCTCACATCCAAAGCCCATTATTAATATAGTGAATAAGAAACATTTGGAATCTCAGGGAAGAGTAGAAGTTACAAATAAACAAAACTCTGTCTGAAATCACACATGACACATAAAAAAGCAGGCTTTCTCAGTGAAGGACAGTATTTCAGTCTTGCCTAGATTAAAGAATATTTATTCCTCAAATACATTTTCATTAATGATCACGTGAGATGTTTGTAACACAATGAGCAGTAAACACAGGACCGATTCATCAGTCTTCTCCCGGTCATGGCCAAAGTGGCCTTTCATGCCACCAGGAGAAGCAAACTTGATGGGGGGGACCCTGCCAACTGCATCATCTGTTTCCAGTCCCTCACCTTCTCCTGTCAATGAAGAGGCTCTGGGGGGCAGCATCCATTGCTTCCCTGGGCACATTCCAGGAGCGACTGATGGTGTTGGGGGCTGCCCTCCTCCAATGCCCCTCAATCTATTTTTGAGACTGTGACACTCACACACCTTCCCTTTAACCTGTCTCATCCCCTGGAATAACTATTTTTTCTCCTGGTATTTCATTTTTCCTCTAGCCCTTTCTTTTCTCAGAAGGCTTGAAGGCTTGGTTACGGTTGGGCTAGCACCTGGCTCTAAGAGGGAGAATGACAGCTAACATGATTTGACCAGGACTTAATTAAAAATTTTTAGCTCCTTCCTGCATGGTCTAGTGAGAGCTTATGTGCTCACTGCATCACTGAGAAATACTTGCAGAATAATTGGCCCCAGGAGAGTCATACACTGGTGCCTTGAGATTCTCGCTCCACATTGAGTAGCTCCCTTTGTTATCTTTCCACTGCTGATGTCAACCAGCAGAAGAAGTGTTGAACTGGAATGTTTCTGAAGTTTGGGGTTTTTTTGGATTTTTTTTTTTTTTTTGCCAATCGCTTTCTTCTGTCTTTTCAGACATTTTTTTGTGAGAACTGGCCTCACAATGCTCTGAGCAAGGAGAGAATATGGAGGTGAACTTTTCAGAGTCCTTTTGCTGTAGATTCGGATCAAAACTGCAGGTAAGAGTTGTCTCTCCAAAGAAAACTGGGGCCATCCCTGCTATAGCCTAGCAAACCTTCGTAGTGCGGAGACGGCATTCATGGCCAGAGCAACTGTTAGATAGCTGTGCGTAGACAAATCAGTCCTCTTTTTCATCCCCAAGACCCTTTGTTTTGCTCAGATAACGGTGGAACTATGAAACAAAAGGCCCTATCTGCAGTAAAAGTGTTTTGCCTGTTTGGAGCACTGGAATATCCATGAAAATATTTCAGGCTGAGATCACAAGTTCACCAGGCAGAGAAGGCCTGAATCTGTCACCAATGTTTTACTATTGACTTAAGTAAAATGCTGTGAAGGCTTATTTAGGTTTAACTCTTCAGTACTTCCCCGGCAAAGCTGATCACTAGGTAGTCTAGCGGTAGTTTGATTACATTTACTGTTCTTGTGCGAGTCTGGGCAACCTCTCTCATGAGCACTGTACCCTGTGGTTTCAATATTCAAAAGTTAGTCCTGCAATCTTTTATTTTGGTAGCTGAAAACTGTAAATGCCCTAGATTTCTGGAAAAACTGTTTCTGATCAACATAATCAACATTTCAGTTCTGCAGCATCCCTCAAAAAATGGAGAACTGCACCCACTTCAGATTATGGTATGTTTCCTGCAAACAACTGAATTTTAGTACTTGCGATCTTCTGAGTGCACTTTTATCCAATGTATGTATTGCAGAGAACGGCACTGTTTCAGGTCATTATATTTTAATTCTTTTGTGCCTAGGAAAAAATTTTGAAAAAGGCTTGTGGAAAAGAAAAGGAATGTAAGACCAGACAAGTTAGGTAGTGGTATGCTTTATCTAATATTCTGTTTCTGGTAGAGGTATAGAGGTCACTGCCAATTTGATTTACATTACAGCAAGAAATCCTGCAGTACAAAATAATGGAATATATTCTCATAAAGCTTTGTTATTAACATCTAGCTTGTGAAAATTAGCATATTCCCTGAAAGCTGAGCATTATATATCATATTAGCTTTTTTGGTTTTACTTGTGTTACCTGATGTTCTTGTTAACCTCATGAAGTTCCTGTTTCTTGAATCCTGCTTCAATGACATTCTTTGGAAATGAGTTCACGCAGTTTGCAATTACACAGCTGAAAAATATCTATTCCCTTTTATCATTTATAAATGCATTATCTTTTGACTAAATGGATTTCTCCTTGTGTCTATCTGATGAGAAGACGCAATTCTATTAGGTCTATCTACCTTTCGTCTTTCTCTGTAAGCGGTTATTCCATTTCCTCTTATTTATTTCTAGTTTAAAGCATAGTATTAATCTATCTTCATAACAGTATTCTTCCATGTCTAACAGTCTTTGTCATCAGTTTTGGCCGCCTTCTGTTTTTGCTATGTCATCCCTGGGGACATAAAATCTCTGTAATAAATCGTAATGACAGAGTATAAATTAATTTAGCATGCATTTGCATGCACTAAATCTGCTTCCTCTAAGACTCTTGGTATTTCTTGAACTGACTTCCAGTTGATTGAAGTAGCCGTCTTTTTTTTTTTTTTTTTTTTTTTTTTAAAGTGTATTTTCCAGAAGTATTTTGCTTTTCTCTCTCACACATTTTCTTTGGACAAAGGGCCACACTGACAAAGTTATATGCCATGCCGCAAATAGCCTTCCTATACATGTCATTATTTTAAATCAAATTGGTTTTGTTATCAATAAAAATGGAGTTTGGCTAGAGACAGAAGATTTCCTTCCCCTTACAGGGTTGGACCTCACCTTTCTATTGGTAAAGCTTAAAATAGCTGTGCAAGAGTTTAGAAAATAAGTTTAGACTGTTTTAAGGTGTTTTCTGGCTCCTAAAATTGCTATATTTTACAATTTACTTTAATCAGGAATTACATTTGAATTCCAAAAAACTAAAAAGCAACCTTCTTCAAATTGCTCTAGAACAGCTTTTCTGTAATAAATGTGACTTATGCATCTGTATAGAAGGGTGAAATGTAAGTATTTTATTTGAATGAGCTTGGACATTATGATGACTTGCAGAACTCATGTACTGTAGTCATCCAGAATTCATATTCATAAAAACTGCGTATTGTATCACAGAGTATGTATTCTCTCATACATATTACATATGTTTTAGCTCAAAGTATTGCTAGGGAACTACTACAAAGTATGGGGGGAAACAGGAAGAAGAAAGTCTTGCTGTCCCTGGGCTCTGTTATTGCTAGTTACTGTACCTTCCTCCTCTCCTGCAGTTTGGAAGATGTCGCCCTGGCATTGCTTATTTTTGTGAATAACCGGTATGGTTATAGCTAGATGTTTACATTAAACACCTAAGAAAGCTTAGATGAAAAAGGCAAAAACACACAGTATTTCTTTCAACCAATTAGAAAAGGAGAATAACTGAGCTTAGACATCTAGGCATTTAAAATTTCATGAGATGAATTCCAGCCTAGGACTCTGGCACTATCAGCTTCTGGAAAGTGAAAAACACTTGCTTCTAAACGGGGTTAGGAATCCAGGAGAGGATACACAGATACTCCAGCGCCTGTGCTATGTTCTGGTACAGGGCCATAAACACAGTTGTCACCACAAAATGGCTAACAATGGGCCACCGCAGGAGGAGAAGAATGTCCCTCTAATGCTTGTGGTGCTGAACCTCATCTTGCTGGCAATAGTCTCCAACAGTTTGGTTAAACACTCTGAGTGCCAAGTGCAGCTGAGAAGGTTGCCGGTGGTGGCAGCAGTGGTGGGTGTGTGGTCTCCAACGCAACGTGCCTCGCTCCTGGGGTTTCTTTGCTTCTTGCTTAGAGCAGCAGCACTGCAGCTGTGTTCACTTCTGCACAGCTGGAAAGCTCTTCAGATCAGGCAGCCACGGCAAGGTTAATCCGCCAAGTGAAGGGTGACAGACCCCTCGTGCAAGATACCGATTGTCACACAGATGAGTGAGAGGTGCCATGAACAGTAACAGGGATTTGAAGGGCAAGCCCTGAGAGCTACCAATGCACCCGAGAGCACGGCAATATCCAAAGGGCCTGCAGCCTAGAGCCACTGAAGTACGCTAAAGCCACTAAGTGTCATGCAGTTATTTGGTATGACACAGGGGATCATCTCTTTACTGCTCTTTCCTACCTTTCCCATTTTTGCTCTGTCTCCTGAGAGCCTGGTTTAGTCTGCCAAAAGAACCCCAGCCTTTTCTCCCCTGGGTGAGAGCCTGGAATAAAAGAGCAAAGGAGAAGTAAGTTTTTCAGTAGCGTCATGTTTTGCCAGGTCATGAAATGGCTGCTAAAACCATGTTGTCTGGCTTTGCTTTCAAAACAGCTCAGTCTTCCTTGGGAGTTAGAGACAAAGGCTGTATTTTCTGTTACTTCTTTTACTTTTTTTTTTTTTTCCTGCTCTGTTTGTGTGTGTCCCTTAAGGGAGATGGGATCAGTGTTCAGAAGCAAAATCATCAATTTTTCCTCATAATGATATTTATAAAGATGTTCATAACATTTTAAATACCATCCAAGAAGTTTCTCAAACAGGATTTCACAGCCTTTCCCTGCATACAGCTTAGGGAAACATGACAATGTAGTTGCTTAGAGGAAGAAACTTCGTATGTAAGTGTTTTGTATTCTTTTTCATCCTCAGCAGTTCCAGTCTGTGAATATCAGCTTCTTACTCTGGAAAATTCTTTTGATTAGATGCGTATAATTAATTTTAAAAGGAAATAATAAATTTCTAAGCACAAAGTCTGTAGAACAGATCAGCAGAAAATAATATTCTTTTTTAGAAGAACAAGAGAGAGTGCTCAACTATGCCTTGGGGTCTTGAAGACAAACAGAAAATTTGTACTGAAATTCTCACCTCTCTAAAGTCAACTGATTTTCAGTGACTGAAGTGAAGCCAGGATTTCACAACAAAGTCCAAAATCTTAAGAGAAAACTTAAGGAAAAAAAACCAAAAAAAACCAAACAAAAAAACCCTTAGTAAAACTAAAAAAGACCAAGGGTATGTAGTTAATTTTATTTGTGTGTATTGGGGATCTGTGTGGATTTCTTCATGAGAGCAAAACTGAGCAGAATCAGTATTTGCAGGATTTAAGCCCAATGGCAGAGCTGGTGTTTCAGATAACTGTAAGGAAAAGAAGATATGGAAGGCGCTGGATTAAAATAGTAGGGTCACATGGTGACTAAAAATTTATTTGATCTCTTCAGGGGTCTAAATACAGAATTCGAATCAAATGCAATGGTCATTTACTACTTAAAGTTACCCAAACATGCATCAATGTAAATTAGAAACGTTCAGCTCTGCCTACTGAATAATTTTGTTTATAAATTTGAAGAAGGAGTGAGAGGCTAAAGAACTAGTTATAAATTGACCTGGCCTTCAAAGGGAAATCTATGATCTGTCCTTTAAAACTAAGAATGTGTTTTGTCTCCTGCTCTCTTGAGATTGGGTTAATATTAATGCAAGATGTGAAAGGGAATTCTGTGTTTCACTTTTTAGTAGTTTTTTTGTCTTGCAAAAGAAGGGATTGAAAATGAAATAAAGACGATTTTGTTCAGAAATTTACTGTAAAGCTAAAGGCTTTTCCAGTCCTCAAACACTAATGCGCTTGCTTTATGTACATCAGTGAAGTTCATGAAGTTCATGTTCAAGGCAGAGGGCTAAAACTGCACTGGTGTAAATTCTGGGATTTCAGGTTCAAGTGAAGTGAGAATGTGTCGTTTGTGCAGTTAGGTAATAAATTATACTTAGCTACATGGCATTCCTAAGTCATTACAGAAATCCTTAATCAGCACAAAAGTGAGATTAGTTACAACCATGATGCCTCTGAATTTAGCTGTTACGGATAAGGACGGTTTACGACAGAAACAGTAGTACATTGATTTGTAAACCTTGACTCTGGGGGTGTTCATACGCCACTGATAAGGAGTTAAAGCAACTCCCCTTTGGCAGAGGCAGCACGCAGAGCATGAGCCCCGTTCTGGCTGAGCAGGTAGGAGCGCAGGGCAGCCGGCAACACCCTCAGCAAAGAATTGCTGCTGCCTAAGGGCTGCTGCCGGGCCCCCGAAGAGATCAGGCCGTCAGAGCAAGACTTGCAAGTCTTCCATGGGGATCCTGGAGGGTTATGGCCCTTCACTAGAGAAATCCCAGTAATGTTAAGCAAGCGAAACAACCAAAAAAGGCTTTTTAGAATACTTTCACCATTCTTTGGACATCTGACCCAAACTCACAGTTCAAAATAATGGATAAATGAGTGCTTGGGTGGGGATTTTTATGGAAAAGTACGCTAGTGTGTCTCTTTGAAAACAAGAACTGTCGAAAATACCAGCTGGTAGGAAGGGCGTTTCACCTGGATCACTCAGCCATCGAACCGGGACTTACCTGGCCTCCCGCCGGAGGCATCAGGCTTTGGGCTGCAGGGCTCTGCGGGCAGGGGGCGGCG
>KL288076.1:8057-29881 GCA_000699545.1 Podiceps cristatus | reverse complement strand
TGCGGGAGACAGTCAATGCCACGTCCTGGCGTGCCCAGGAGCGGGTGCTCTGCAACGCTTCGGTTTGGGAAGCGGGCAAAGCTGCGAGGTCTGGTTTGGGCTCCTCTCAACCCCACGCATCGTTGGGAGCAAGGTCTGCCGCTGGCCGGTGTGACCTGCTCGCTGCTGGAGCCACGAGAGGGAGCTTCGAGCCCGGTCCTTGAGTTTTTTTCGCTAGGCCAGGCTGAGACACGAGATGGTGCTGTTGGCTCGGCCATCGCAGAGCCCACGCGGGACGAGGGAAAGCCTCCGTGGACGTAGGTGAACTCCCCCACAGCGCCCTGCGAGACGGAGCTCTGTGAAGGGCAGCGTTGAGCTCCCGGATGGGAGCCCCTCCCAAATCTGAGCCCGTTTCCAACCCCGCTTCGGGGTGAACCCAAGGCTCTGCTCGGTTTTTATCAGGAAAAGCCAGCGGAGAAGCGATCTAGAAGAGACACGTGTGTGGCTTCACATCCGATCTGCACTTCCCCCTGCCCTGAGATAATGTCTTGCCCACAGGGCTGAAGGCCCTGAGGTTTGCAGCATTTATCAGAGGTAAAATAAGTCTCGTGACTGCGTTCTGCAGAGGCATGAACCTCACGGTGAGAGTCCTAGGGACGGGGAGAAGAAAATACACAGAGGAGTATCGGTGTCCCCATCCCCGGGGACGCCGGCTCTGCCAAGCGACGAGGATGCCGGATGCCGAGCGTCCTTGCTCACGCTTCGCAGGCAGAAAGCTCCGGCCTGGGTCGGGAGAAAATTTTCCCATGAAAGATTCCCTGAAACTCGTACGTTCCCACAAAGGGCTTTGATTTCAGTGTATCGGCATTTTCCGATGAGAAACCATCTCGTTGGAAAGTTCCCAATCGGCAACGAGAAACTCCGCAGCGTATCAGGGGAGGGATACTGTCGCACGCTGCGGGAATTTAACACCAGCGGGGACTTGCGTCTGGAGGCTCTGGGTAAAGAGAGACGAAATGCAGCCAGCACCACTCACGGCGAGGGGGGAAACCGTGCAGTCCTGCAGTTGAGCAGCTTTGCTCCCTGCGGCCTGCGTTTTCCCAACATATTCCTCTTTCATCGGGGCGTCGCTGCTTTCCGTGCAGGCAGAGGGTGCAGCGTGCAAGCGTTAGGGACCGGAGGCAGCGCAGGCGGGACCTGTGAGGGGCATGGAGGCCATGGGAGCGCAAGCTGAAGTTCCAGTCACCGGGGTCTTGAGCTAAAGGGAGACCGTGCAATTTGAAATAATGAGAGAAACTGAGGTGAGCAAGTTACCTGCTCTCAAACAGGCCCGATTGTTGAGTTACGGTGGTCACATATCCCCAGCCGGTCCCTGGTCCCATGCCTTAACCAGGCTGGAGGAAATTTCTCTCTTCTTTTTCAACTTTGGGATTCCTCAAGAGCAGTAACAGGCTCTGGTCCCCGCGAGGGCTCTTTCTGATGGACCGTGGGACGTTGCCGCCAGGGTGGACTCTGGTCCAGGTGCCTGCTGGGGTGCTTCGTGGCTGGAAGAATATGATCAGGGGTTCTGGCAGTCCATGAGGAGCTGCCAAGGTGCGGGCAGGCAGGGCAGGGTTAGTGGAGGCAGGGAACGTAGAAGAGTGGCTGCTTGCCCGGGAAAAGGGGATGCCATCTTAGGGGTTCTCTTCCTTTGTGAAAAAACAGAAGCCAAGTCCTGACCCGGCCCTCTGCTCTTAGAAGTAGCCCAAAATTAGGCTCTTACTGCTTCTTTAGTATCGTCTTTGACTGCAAAGGAGGCATTAACCTCAGGCGGCCTCACACAGGGCCGCGTGCCCGCTCCGTTGGAGCTGCCCTCCCCAGCCGACGCGTGCTGCTTTCGGGGAGACTTTCAGTCCTACCCCTGCGACGCAGTTGGACCTCACACGCTGCGTAGCCTTAGCGGGACAGAAGGAACCAAGCAAGAGGCTTGAAACCACAATGAGGTTATTTAATCCACCTCTCTCTGCCCGGGGGCTTCTCTTCCTACACCAAGCTCGATTCCTCTGTCATGCATCGACTTCAGGGTTCTTGCACGAGAGCGGAGGAGAACAGGCTCCAGCCACGGATCTTCTCCAGGGCTTTGTCCGGTCGGGTTTCGAAGGACTCCCCTGAGAAGGCTTTCGCCAGCCCTCGTGGGAGAACGTACCACAGCCTGCTAGATCTCTGACGGAAAGCGTGCCCCTCCTCCGTGGCAGGTACTTCATCGGGGCTGGAAGGCTTCCTTCGCTCTGCTTCTTTCCCCGGTGGTTGTCTCTCGGGCAGAGGTTAGCAAGTCCCTTTGTGAGGCCTGCGCTTCTCAGATGTTATGTCTGGAAGTTTGCTGTGTTTTTTCGGCTAGGGGGCCCAGGGTCTGGAAGTAGAGAGGCTTTTATGGGAACCCAAGTCCCCTTTTGACACGGCTTCCTTGTGCTTAAATTTCAGGTTGAGTTACGGACGTGAACATTTTCTGGTTGGATATCTTTCATTGTCAAAGGGGATTAGGCCAGTGATTATTTACATGCACCTCTATTACACAGAGTCTGTTTCTTTTCTTTTTCTTTTCTTTTTTTTTTTTTTTTCTCCCATGTAATTCCACATAATATGTAAACACTGACTAAAGCAGCCCCATAGATGGGGGAGAGGGAGCGAATGAGGCTCCTGCTACGCGAAGAGATCTCTGAGCTGGGAGATGCCTGTAGGGCCGATGCTTTGGGGAGAGCATCCTCTTCCTTCCGCACATGGCCACCGTTGCCCAAGCAGCCAGTTCATCCTGGGGCATCACCTGTCCCCACTGCCTTGGAGCCGGTTGCATCAAGAGGCTGAATCCTCGGCGTGGTGGGCCACTGGTTTGATCTAGGGCGGCTCCTCCGGAGCTTTGGCTGTTCCCCAAGAAATTGGGATTTTATTTTTTTTTTAGAACCCAACATGCATGAGTTTTAAAAGGGATTTTTGATAGAAGTCCCATTTACTCCTTTATTTGGCTTGGGAGGCAGCAGTGGAACAGATTTCTTTACATATCCTTGAGTGTTATTTGATTAAGGTTATGACTGCTAATAAACACTCTGAGCCTATTCTCCTTCCCCACCACTTGTAACTCAGGATAACTGTAGCCTGCATGGGTCTGCACCTTCCCATGCCGGTGCAAGGGCCCGGAGTGCTGATTCCGCTCCCCTTTCATCAGTTTACCGATGTACGGCTCACTTCTGATTTATTCCAGCTTTATAATGTAAGAGAAAATAGAAATGGGAGGAGTGCCAGGAGTGATTCTGGCACAATAACCGGTTTACTTCCTTTTCCCTCACTTTGCCGTTTACAATCACACGTTGTTCTGTAACAGAGCTATGAGAAGAGCAGGCAGTACCCTGGAGCAAGAAAATTCGAACCTGCAGAATCAAACTGACAAAACCCAAAATCTTGCTTGCAGTGTCGGAGAGAGAAGCAGGTTCTGCTTGGAAAGGAGGAAGAAAGCAGGGACCCCAGAGGACTCTGTTCGACCTATCAGCTAGAAAATTAGCGTGTTTATTAGTATGGTTCCTCTTTTGCTATGTAAGGAAATATTTTTAATTTTTCAGGGAGCAAACCAGAGGAAGGGATATAGACAGTCCAGCTACCCAGCGTCACCAGAACCGCAGCGGGAGATCTTAGCCAGTGCGCGGAGGAGGCTGGTAAGAGAATCATGGCCAAAAACGGTGACCTGTGGACCGAGGAAAGAGGTGAACGGGCTCACCTAGGGATACGTAGATTGTCTAGTGAGAAAGAATCAGAAGCCTGGAGGCTGCCTGCAGTCACCAGCATCCGGGGAATAATCGGGGTGCCGCAGAAGTTATAAAAATGATTAATATGCCACGGGCAACGAAATGAAAACGTGCCTGGATGTACCCAGAATGCAAACTCCAGGTTCTGCGCTGGCGTACGCCTCCCCGATGGCCGGTTACGAGTCCGTAAGAGCACGGAGAGCTCTCTCTTTGCACCAAGCCTTTCTGCTCCCCTTTCCCCTGAAGCCTGGAGGCCTCGATGCCTTTTTCCTGGACGTCAAGTGCAGTCTCTCCGCGACAGTCATAATAAGTCCTGTGCTGTGCGGAGCGCTAATGAAAAGCTGTGTGGGCTAGTCCCTAATTACAACCATCAGTTAAGCTGTCAGAGGGAGCTCTCAGCCTGGGTTGTTGCATTATTAGACGTTGGGCCTTGATGAGCTGCAGTCAGGCATGAAAGTGCGACCTGAGCAGAGCCCGGGAGGTCTCCACTCCCCCACCGAGCTCGGGGGACTTGAGTACTAGACCTGGTTTCTCAGGGCTTTAGCTATGGCACTGTGGAGAGGGAGAGGAGGAGGAGGAGGAGAAGGAGGAGGAGAAGGAGGAGGAGGAGAGCTCCACAGGGCACGCGATCGCCTTAGGCACAACCAGCCATCTTTCCACACGCCTACATTTGCTGGCTTTTTAGGGCCGTAGGCTTCATCTTTTTGAAGACGCGAAGCCGTTGCACTAACTCTTAGGCTTCCTGCTTAAAAGCTTTAGGATTTGCAGCTATATACGTTTAGTTTCGATACAAACGCCAGGCAGGGATGAGTCCGAGTCACGGCGTCTGTCAGCCACATCTGGATTTTGAAGTGCCCCAAAGCATGATGCCGGGGGACTATTTCTCCGCTCAGCGATCCCTTTAAATTTCACACTAGACCCAGTGGAAGAGACACGCAGATGGTGGGGTTTAACGACAAGGGCACGGGTTTATTTGAACTAGGGTCTTTATGGGGAGATGTGTTTGTTTTCTCAGACCACACATTATTAACTAATCCCTAGACTTTGTTTTTATAGTCGCCTTGTGAGCAACTTCCCACTTGTCGCCCCTTTCCTCCCTCCACACGTCTTCAGCTCCGCAGTGGTGTGCAAGGCGTCCTAGGCCGCTGCCGCTCAGGACGGATTTCCATCCGGCAGTCCTGCCGCGGCTCCGGCTCCCCTTTCCGACTGGGAAAGTCGGACTGGGAATTTCCTCGTGCTCTTTGGAAATGATCAGCTACAGTTGCTGTGCATCCCGTTCCCTTTCGGTACGGTGGGGTAATAATATTTCTTTTGTCTTCCCCATATCGGCCCCATTCTTACTCCAAAGCCCAGGACTATCTCCTTTTCCTGGCTTCCCCTCTTCCAGGACAAGACTGTCGCTTGCCGCACGCCTGTACTAAGCGGAGAAGAGCCCGTTTGCAAAAGCCCCGGAGTGAAACACTTGCAAGACCGTCTTCTGCCGTCTTCGGTTATGTTACACCGTAAACGCCCCGAGAACAGGCTTCGCTATAAGCTTTTTGCTCTTCCTTCATGGATTCCAGAAACAAGCAATCATTATTTTTTGCTGTCGTGGCTGTAAGTGCCGCGCTGGGCAAAGCCAACGTGGGCTGCCGCGGCCAGGGTGCCGGGGAAGGGATGGGATTTTGGGCAACGGCTTCTCCTCGCCAGGTTTCCCACCTGCAGCTTTCGCAGAGCGTCTCCCTCTGATCGCTTCCAGCCTTCGCCTGCCAAACAGAAATCTGAAATGAAACAGTCCGTTCTGGAGGAATCGCGGGGGTCGGGGGGGTCTCTGTTGTATAGCCCCACACAGCTGTTAATCACCAAAATATCTCTGGCTCCCAGCAGCTGTCTGGTGTTTATCTTAGCCTGGATATCTACTGGCCGAGCCCGCGGAGAGCAGGCTGCGCAGCCAAGCCAAATACAAACGGAAGACAGATAATTTGCACACAAGGGCGTGCACGTGTGTTTTGCGTACGCGTAGGTGTGCGCGGGCATCTACACGCAGGCTCTGTTTATATCCCGCTGCGGCGGCTGGAAGCGCGCGTCAGCGATTCTTGCTTGACGCGAACGTGTAATTCTGTGGTTGCGTTGGCACGTGCGAGGAGAGAAGCCTAACGTATACGCGTTGTGCGGGTGTTTTAGGCGTGTGCTTCCAGGTATGCGACCGTGATTCGGATAAGATCTCTTGCACAGGAATTCCCCGTGCTTTTCTGTACGCTTCACGAAGCTTTTTAGATAAAGTGGAAAAATACAGGGCTTCCCAAGTCTTCCAGTGTCAGTCAGCCACAGAGGCTTTAAAGTGCACCTGAAAGGCAGCTCCCTGGGCCCTCTGCGACGGTTTGGGAAACAGGGAGGAGGAAGAGGGCTAACAAAGTAAACGGTCCCACCTGCGGAAGAGAAGGAGGTCAACCTCGTGGCTCCAATTAACCTGTCCTCGCAGGGGTGTGAGGGAAGGAGTTTGTATAAATCAGGCTCAGTTGAGGCTGGGTTTTTCAGGGAGGGGAGGAGAAGAGCAGCTCTCCTGGTGTGTTTGATGTCTGCTTTGAGGTAAGAGGCTTGTAGGGACTTAGGAGATTAAAGACTTGAGGAGTAGTGAGGAGGATGTGAGTGTTATGCTTGGGTGGGTTGTTTTTTTTTGGGGGGTTTTTGGTTTTTTTTTGGAGGCTTATACCTTTGGTTTTTTTCTCCCTCTTTCCAGGTCTTTTCTGTAACAGTCAGAGCACCCTGAGCTACCGCATGGCCGCTTGGTGCAGCAGAGAAAGCCCTGGCTGGGTCTGAGTTGCGGCTTGTGTGATGAGGTAGGATTTGGGTGAATTCATGGGATGGGGGGAGCCAACTGAGGTTTTCTTCTAATGAACTGTCAACTACAAGTATCCAGAGAAGCCCAAGGTTATGTTGCTGAATGTTATGAAGCTTCAAGCTAAAGGGTTTGCAGTTTTTATTTTCCTCACAGTTGGTTGTGCTTTTAATGTTGGTTTGAAAGGAATACTTGAGGTCCTCATCGCTTTGGTCTCTCCCCTGAGGCTTCAAAGGCTGTCGAGCATGGAGAGTTACAGAAACTGGCTGTATGGGATAGCAGGTGGCTTTTCTGAGCCCTGAGGGGGGCTGAAGTCTGGCTGCTCTTTGCCCCGAGTTCCCTAGGGGCAGCCGCCCAGGCTGAGCTGCAGCGCTGGCTTTTGGAGGCTGTGGGTTTTTTGGTAGATGAGGAGCTGGAGGCCTGTGCTGAGCTGTGTTTTGGGCTGCTTGAGCGAGGGGGTGTGCGCTCGCTTATCCCGAGTTTGCCTCTTGCACTCTGAGGACAGCGCGTGCCTTGCACAGAGATTGTGCAACAAAAGCCAGGGCTTCTTCCAGAGCAGTTCGGCTTTCTTGGCTGCGAGTGCCCAGCTTTCCTTCAGGTCCAACTCTGGTATTTATCAATTAACTTGCTCCGGATCCTGGGAACAGCCGCAGCTGTCCTTCCCTTCAGCCTGGAGCACCTACTTCCTTCTGCCTTACCTCATCCTGCAATTACTGTCCCACAGGGCACCCGGGCTGCAGCAGCCTGTACATCTGTCCTGTCTTCTGTGCACGCAGCAAAGCCTCGGAGGATAAAGGAATGGGAGAGAAAGAAGCCGGTCGCCCAGGAGTAGTGTTCAGGCAGAAACACACTTGTATTATGCACCTGGAGACAGCGGGGATGAGCTCGTGCTACGGGAAGTCGGGGCGCAGGGAGCCGGGGCGGAAACGAGGGTAGCGAGCTGTCAGGATGCTTCTGCTGGAGGCTGGGTGAGGAGAAGCAGTCGCAGGAGCGAGGTCGTACTGGCTCCTGTTCTCACCCAAAATGACGAAGCCTTGGGCTCGCTAGCTGGAGCCTTTGCTGTAGGTGAGAGATTTCTCCAAAGGGAGAGAAGCAGCTTTCTGGAAGGCAGAGGACAGGAAGGGAGGAGCTCATCTGGAGCAGACAAATAACGAACTAGTCAGCTGTTTCTTAATGGGCTGAGAGGCTGTGGGAGCCCATGGGTTTGCTGACATGTATGTGCGATGACTGCTCCCTCTGAAGAGCCCAGAGTCCCTTGGACAGCGGAGGTGCAGTCCTCTTCCCCTCCGCTGTGAACCCGAGCTGAGCCCGCAGCCAGGAGAGGCAGGGTGTTTGGGATGGCCACGCGCCGGGCTTAATACGCTGCCCTGAGAGGACACTAAAGGTGGGGAGAGTCTGGCGCTGGAGAAACGCTCTGCACGGAAAGACGGCGGTGCATTAGGGAGACGATGGTGGAAACGGCTCAGGAGGCATCTCGATGACAGGCACAGCCTCGAACTGTGTCCGCTTTGGGTTTTTTCTTGCAGCCTTATTTCCAGCTTGGTGACGGGGAGCGTAACCTCTGGCTTTGCTTTGTCAGAGGTGCCTGCGGCAAAGCTAAATAGAGCTGACAGGCCAGGGCTCTGCTGTTTCTCTGGAGCTAGCACAGCACGGAGGAGGTATGGAGACGCGTCCTGATGCTCAGGACACATCTGGGCACCTGTGGGGCTGGTGAAGGCGGTGCAAAAAGAGTGGCATGTTAGCCTGGGCCCCTTCCCCCTCCAGAGGCAGAGAGGCACCTAAAATCTTGAGGGAAATTCCCAGGCTTCTGTGTCTTGGCTTGCGTCCCGCGCAAGCAGTGGGGTGTAAGGGGCGAGTGGCCCGGCACAGCCGCCGAGACAGCCCCTGCCAGCCAGCGGGCAGCGGGGAAGTGGAACAATAACATTATCCCCTGGTGCTGGCTTCAAATTGAAATCGGTTGCGTTTTTTTCCAGAGGGGCTGGGAAGACCTGCCTCGAAGGCTGTGGAGCAGGAGTAAGGTGATATGCTGAGAAAATATTGTGTTCTCGGCTGCCTGCGTGCTGCTGGTCTTCCTCAGCTTCCCATGCAGTCCTCTGTCACCATCACCAGCTTTTACGGCATCCAAGCCCCATCCCACCCTGATGTGCAGGGACAGACCTTGGCGAGGGGTATCCCCTGCAGGGGCTGGTACTTGGGCACTGCCGTGAACGTTTTTGGTCAGCTACTCCCCTGCCCGTGTTCTCTTGGGGAGAAGGAGCCAGAGCTGCAGCTCAGCCGCTGTCGGTGGGGGTCCTCTGTCTTAAAATCCCCTCGCTGAGCTGTTGACTTGGTCTTGTTCCTGGTCCCGACACGTTCAGGGAGCAGCCAGCCTGCTCTTCATCCTCTCCGTGTCCCTTTGCCGGTTAGGGTCAGTCGAAGACACTTGGTAGCCCGCTGTGCAAGTCACCACGGGAAGACTCGGTGATCTTAAAGGTCTCTTCCAACCGCATAATTCTATGAAGGTAACACGCTTCCCATAACCACGGGCAGGGGCGTCATTGCCTGCTTTAGTGTGCTCCAAATTAAACAAAATGGTGTTTTCAAATGAGTTTGGGTTGAGTTACTGTCTCCTGCAACACCTTATAGTTAGAAGGGGCTGTTTTGGTTTTTTATTTTGTAGAGGGGGGATCCTCCCTTTGAGTTTAACTTGCAGGTTGGGGACTGTGAGAAGCAGAGCCTCTATAGAAATATATACGAGCCCTCCTGGACCAGCAGATCCTGCAGGCTCGCAGCTCACCTTCCCGCAGTCCCAGGAGCTTCAGTGTGGCTCCGCTGGTGCCTGGAGCGGGGTGGACTTCATACTGGAGTCTGCTGGAACTGGTCCCAGTCAGGATGGAGGGCACTTCTATTGACCCGAGCTGCATGCAAAACAATTGCCTAGGTGTGAAAAAAATCTGCTGCCTGTTCCCTGAGCTCTTTAGTCCCCACCCAGGGTATTTTAAAAACATTCTTAATGAGCTGTCATTTTGGCCAGGGCTTGCTTGGCGATTTAAGGATGGTGCTAACGATGAGACCTCAATGTCCAGGCAGAAGAAAAGGAGTGAGGGGCTTTCTGCTGGTTTGTTGTGGCTTTGGTTTTGTGTTTGTTTTTTTTTCCTTTGGTCTTTTCTGTGGTTGTTTTCAGTCCTGCAGTGACTTCCAACAGCTGGCCCAGCTATCATCCCGATCGTGTTGCTCTGTGCTTCAGTGAGCTGGGGGGACTTGGCAACACGGCAGCTGTCCCGGAGCCTGAGCCATGAATGAGCTCAGAGGGGGAAGGAGAAAGACTTGGATGGGAAAGAAACTGTATTTGTGGTGTGCGGTGGGTTTTTTCTAAGTGAGAGGCTGAGAGCGTTGACTGGATCCAGGCACGGCCTGAGCAGGTGCTGTGGGAGCTTTGCCCTTCCATGTTCCTTCTCAACCCTCCTGCAGCGCTTGGGGTGAGGGATGGCCACAAGAAGCCCCTCAGATCAGCTGGTGTCTGACCCATCGCTGCGGTGCTCAGCTCCGGGCACGGCTCACACCTGCCCTGGCAACTCGCAGGTAGCTCTGCCGCTGCGCTCCAGGGCTGACTTGCAGCAGGTCTTGGCTCTTTCCACTCTGATGCCCCACTCAGATTTTTTTTTTTTTTTTTTTTAAGCTATACTTTCAGACTTGAGCAATGCAACCTGCTGACAGCCTGCCTTCTGCTTCATGCTACTGATCCTAAGTGACAGAGCTGCATCTGCCAGTGTTTCTGTTGACCAACATCCACGGTGCTGCTTACAGCATCCTTCTGTCCAGCGCAGCACCGTCCCTTGATGTCAGCCCATACCTAGTGTCTCAAGCTGGTGGGCTGTGTGATGCTACAAGGATATTTTCTACTGCGCACAAGGCAGGAGTGAGCTTTTCAGCCCCTATTCCGTGCTCGTGTCCTTGCGTATTTATCTCGGCTAATGTGGTGGGGGGGGGATATGTTTAAAGAGTTTCCTTAAAATACTCTATATAGACCCAGTTAAGTTGTAGGACAGTGTGAGGGGGTGATTCCCGCCCTGTGGAGTCTAATGCAAACAGAGTGACCCCCTCCACTAAAATATAGTCTGCAAAACAAACCCCCCGCTGCTTCTGAGTCGGTGTGTTGTGAACGGGGCGGGGAGCAAACCAGGTGCTCTCCTGAAGTGAAAAGAGTTTGGCCAAGTAGCCCGGGCTACTGCTTTTAAATAGCTCATCTTGAAATAGGTTGCTGTCTCCCTTACTAAGGGTGCGTTGGCTTTCCTGGAGGATACTGGGGGTTTCACTTGAAATGCAGTCACCTTGGGATCCTTTGGAAGATGTTGATGATGTGTGGCAGGATGATCTCCAGTACGTGGCGTGTGAATGGTAGAAGAGGCTGAAACCGAAACTCCTGTGAGACTCTGCGTGCTGTGAGCTCAAATAGGAAAGAAAATGAGGGGCTGCTTTTATTTCCTCTGGATGCGGGCTGTGTCGATGTGCCTTCATGATAGCTCTGCTGTTCCCCTTTCCTAGCAAGCCTTGACTTCCCCGATAGCCAGTAAAAGCTCCTTGCGGCGTGCTGCGATCTCGTGCAGATGCAAGGTTGCCTGCTCCGCCTTCCTCTGAGCCATTGGCATCTGGAAAGCTCCTGGCTTGGCCCCCCCGTTCCTGCTGTGAGCCGATGAGAGAGCAGGTGTTGACGCTGCGCTGCACAGGCTGCCTTGCTTGGAAGGGGTCGACTAAAGGGGCCAAGGCCAACGCTGTGGTAAAGCGGTGTTAAATTGGTGGTTGGTTCAGGGCTTGGTTTCATCTGAGCTCTGCCCTTTGGGACCTTGAGGCAATGTAGGCGAACCACAAAGCCGGGCGGTGGCAAACACCGGACCATGACAGTGTTCAGCCGTGCGCTGCAGACGAGCGGATCCGCAGCTCTGGGGACAACCAACCTCTTCTACCTTAATGGTTATTGCAGACGCCAGGTCCCTGCTTCTTGTCTTTCCGGGCATCTGCCTAGGCGGATGCTGTGCTCTGGCAGGGAACAGGCCGGGAACTAGCTCCAGTGTTGGAAAGCTCGCCAATAATTATATGTGGAAATCGTATTTCTCTGGGGTTTATACAGAGGCAAGTGCCCTGGGGCTCTTGAGAGCCAGAGTGCTGCCAGGCAGTTAAAGCAAAAGCTTTGTTATGCACCTGGCACTGCTTTTTTCCCAGCTGCTTGTTTTGGAGGTGGGAGAAGTGGGCAGAGGAGAGGGATGTGATGCTTTTATAAGCCATGGATGTGAGCGGGGGGGGGGGCGTGTTAGTCTTCATTCTTTGACATAATGTACAATTAAGCTAAGACAGATGAATGCGAAAGGGGTTGTTGGGTGCGCTTGGTGTTTACTACAAGAGGGCCAATCTGTGTTCTCTTGGTTGTGGCTATAAGCACCATAGATGCCGTAAGCTGTCTGGCACGCAGCTATTCCTGCTAAGATTAAGTTGAAATGGCATTTTTAATGGTATAACATTGAACTTTAAGGCTTTGGCTCGGTCACAACTCTCTCCTGCAGTGGAGAGGAGGTAGCTCAGGCCTCCGTGCTTCTCTTTTACACAATACACGGTGCTTTGAGGTGTACAGAAGAGCGCTAAAAGCTGACCTCCCTGCAAGTTATTTCCTTTGAGCTCTTGATTACGCTACAGCACATGCATCCCCTGTATGATCCAGGATGGATGATGTTCCATCCATTTCTTCCGAATACCTCATGGATCTCTAACAGCTGTGAGCAATTCATTTTTGGGTATAATCAGTTAATGTTTTGGTGAAGTGCTTTGAAGATGTACAGCGTCCTCAAACGCCGAGTATTGTTTCATTATTATTTAACATCTCTACGTAGCTGAACTACTGTCAGACATCCTCACTTAATAACATATTTGGTGTCTGGATCTCTTCTGCAAAGGCAGATTTTTGGCAAAGGGGATGGTGGAATGATATAATAGAGCTTGCAGTTATATAGTACCTGTCATCTGAGTCTCTCAACGTGCTTTACAGGCACTGGTTAATTCTCGCCTGTTGGTAAGGCAGCCTGGCCGTTCATCTCCGTGCAGATGGAGAGGCTGAGGAGGAAAAGTGTGACCTCTTCGAGGTCACGCAGGAGGGGATTCAACCCAGATCCTCCAGAACCTGCTTTTCCCTCCCCGTTGCAGTTCCATAGTGCCCTTTCCTGGCAACTATGCCAGAAGGGACCTGCTCAATGCTATCTTATATGGACTTCTTTTGCATCAAGAAGCATGCAGCTGGGGTTTGCTGCCATGCGAAAGCTCGGGCGCTGTGGAGGTTGAAGTCTGAAGAGCGATGAGACATGTAGGGCAAGTAGGAGAGCAAGAATGAGGGACTTCTGAAGTCGCGCCAGGCTGGAGTAAGATTTCGGTCATCAGGGTACGGCTTGTTGCCTCTGCTTGATCTTCTTGTGATGCCACCTGGAGAATGGGCATTGATTAAGTTACTTAATTTGCTTTCTGGCCAGCCAGGCTGCCAGCAGAACTCTCCAAAGAGCTGCTGCGTGGGATCCTGTGGGAAACCAGTCTGACCAGAGGCCGTATCCCTTCTGGGATGGGTGGCCAGGCGGTGCTGTCAGTCTGAGCCCATCCCTCCGTGTCAGAGCAGATTTCCTCGCTTCTCCTGTGGCGTCAATCCCCCCGCCTTTCACCAGGAACGACAGCGCTTAAAAATCGAAGCGGTGATGTAAGGAGATGGAGCTGTGGGACTCTAGCAGCCAGTCCATCACGTCTTAGACATTAACATCTAGTCTAGAAGACTGGGAAAGCAGTTCTTCCCCCACGTGCACCCCCCAACCCGCCCCAGAGACAGCATATAGCATGGAAACAACAACAACAAAAAAATTAACTGGCGCTGCTATTCTGACAGATAAAGAGCAACTCTTGGTGAAGGACCTCTGTGTTTCTTCTTCCTGCCAAGAATCATTTAAACAGCGGTCATTAGCGACTTATCTTTCCTAAAACACGAGCGAAAGCTGACGTCTCGGCGAGAGACCCCATCCGTCAATGTGCTGTGGTGGAGAACAGCTGCCTGTAGCTCCAGCTGTTTGCACCCTACTTGCCCGAATCCCCCTCCCTGGGCCACAGGCTGGGACACGGTATTTACAGCTCGCTCCCAGGCTCACGTCTTACTCCTAGCAAAGCTAGGGGTGACTGACAGGCCAAACAAAATTCCTCCTGCTTACTCATAGCTTTTCGCAGGAGCTTTATCAAAGCCCTGCTCCTCCCAGGGAACGCTCTGCCTGATAACCAGGCATTGCAAACAGCCATCAGCTGCGGGGAGAACTACCCTAAACAGCCATCCCTGGGACTGGGGATTGGGCTGTGTATCCTGACAGCTATGGAGCCTGTTAGGGCTGGCAGCCTATTTATCTTCCTAACATGCTCGTTAAGAAAACAATGTTATCTGCATCGTAAAGGTAGGAATAAAGAGCCTATTAGCTGCCCTAAAGTCTCCTGGGTCGCCCTGTCTCCAGTTGGTGCTTTACTGGGGTCTCTGAATTGCTCTTAAATGTCCCTTGCTCTCCCTTTCACTAGGTGCCAAACTGGAACGGGATTTAAGCTGGCTAAAGGTGGCTCCGAAGGACTGGTACAAAAGTGCATCCCAGGGGAGGGGTGCAAACCCAGGGATTCAGACCTTGGCCCCTTGTAAAAGTCTGTGTACAAGCCAGGTGGGGTTAAATCTTCAGGGTGACCAGCTGAGGGGTCTCGGGTTCCTTGTCTGTGCCAGGCTTATGCATTAAGATGTCTAATGAAGGGAACACGGCGTGCCATCATCTCTTCTGGTCAGTGAGCTGGAGGCCAGACTGGTAGCCCTGTAAGCTGAACCATCCTAGAATTTGAGCAAGAACTTTAAAGGCTGGTTGATGACTGTAAACTCGAAACCAATCAAGGCGAACTTGAAACCTATCTACTTTCTGAGCTTTGCTTTCCTTGCTTGTTCGAATACTGGGAGGTAAGCCAGCTCTGGACATGAAGTCACTTTTGAAAATGGCTTCTCTCTCCAGAAGGAGAGTCAAAAAATTCCCATTGTAATTTAAAGTGGTTTGGTTTGGGGTGTGTTTTTGTTGTGTGTGAGGTTTTTTGGTTTGTGGGTTTTTTTTTTTTTTTCCCCCAGAAAAAACATCTTATGAACTTGGCCCCTGGATCAGTCCCTCCCAGCTGTCCTCAAATTAAAAAGAGCAAAAAAGACACTGGCACTGCAAGCCTTTTTTTTTTTTTTTTTTGACACAAATTTTATTGCATAGGATTCAGCACATTGACAGGCTGTAAAAGTTTATTGAAAGCAGATACGACCAGTCACTGAGCTGACCAATGTCCCTGGCTGGGACGCATCCTCCGGCTTCTGGTGGAGGGATTGTGGGTACGTTTGTGGGGTTTTTCTGCTTTTTGACTGGGACAACTTCCCGCAGGGGGAATGCCCGCTGTGAACCACCAGCCCTGGCAAAGGGTTGCGAGTCATTCCTGTGCGGAGAGACGTGATGCTGCCGAGTTTTGTGGCGAGTCTTTTGGGGCTAAAGACGTGCTGAGGTTGGATGTGTGGGTAGGTCTTTCCCTGGCAGCCAGCTGGCGCTTAGGTTAATACTCCTGTTAGCACAAGGCCAGCCTCCGGTACCCCTTCAGCATCCCGTACCAAGGGTACAAGTTCTGCAGAAAAGCAGCATCCGTATCGCAAAGCCCACCGGACAGGGAGAAAACCAAGGTACTGTTGCTTGTGTGCAGACAGCACCTTCTCTTGGGACCCTTCTGAACCTGGAAGGGAGCTTTTCCTATGAAAATTTCCCTTTGGTTTGCGGGAAGGCTGGTTATTTGAGTTGCCATTAACGGTGCCTTCCCCCAGCCGGGGCAAAACTAGAAGAGGATTGCAGCTTCAACTGCCAAGTAGGAACGTGACTAGATCTGCTTCTCGTGGTGGTTGAAAATTGAAGTAGCCGAGATGGACATCGGCATGGTTGTTAATAAATACCTGTGGTAACACCTTGCTGGGGTGCCCGAGGCCGTTGATGCAAGACATCATGGCTAAGGTGACAGGAGCAAACTGAGGCTTGCTGCTCTCAATTCCTGCTTGCTTCTGCAGGCTACCTGCTACGCCCGTAGCACGGGTTTAACTCGCCGTATGTGCCAAAGACTCGGAAGATGCCAGAGCCTGCCCACGAAGGATGGTGCTAGCTCATCCCTCTGGCCCTTTGCAGTTTATTCCAGCAGCAGCAGCCCTTGCTGATGTGCTTCAACCTTGGGTTGATGTACTTTGTCGTGAAGAGCGAGGAGGAAGCTGGCTTACCTTCCCATCCCCTGCCCCTGTTAAGAAGGCAGCCTCAGGCAGAACCGTTGCGGCGGAGTTTGCCAGGGATGGAGTCGAGGTTCGGAAAGCGGCGAGCTTGCCGAATTCGCGGGTTGGTGAACTTAAATAGCTACATGCCTTTGAGACGTTTCAGAGACCCTTAGCAAAGAAGGGCTGTATCCAGTTGCCAGACCCCTCACCTTGTTGGCCCGTGCCAACTTGGACGTGCTGTCAGAAATGGTTTGCTAGTGGAGTCGCGTTAGGTAAGAGCCCTGTTTTTGTATCCACAACAGTATTGGATCAAGGTTGCCGCGTGTCATTTCATCACTCTGGCAAGCTACGAGCCCAGGGCTTGGAGTGTGGAACCTTATTTTTAATAAAGGAAAAATCTTTGCACTTCTATTCTGCATCTGTCAGCGATCTCACTTGGCTGAGCCCTGGAGGAGTTCATCTGGCCCTCATGTTAAGGAAAACCAACAAATTAGTACAGATGTTTTTCTGAGAGCTACGGGGATCAGGGATCAGTGATTTAATACTGCCTGATATTTGATAGGGGCCGCCCAGGGAATATGTGCTGGAAACCAGGAAGTAATATTACATGAAATCAAAATATAAACATGTTCCTAAAGGTTTAGGTAATTTTTTGCAATTTCCCCTTGTATAGTCTTAAATGAGGTCTCTCCTTCTCCTCCTGTTCTTCCTGCACTTGTTCATGTAGGAGGCTTGTTCCTCTTGAGCTGGAGTCAAAAATCCATTGAGTAAAATGGAGGCTTTCGGGGTGGTTTTTTTGTGGGCTTTAGCTCAGCTGAGGAGCACGCATTAAAAAAAGAAAAATATGTTTTTGGAGGAAGGAAAGGAACTCAGAGGTGAGGGAGGAATACTGTTCTAACCACCATGGGTACAAGTTTGCCTTCAGGAAACGTTGGGGCTTTGGGATGCACCATTTGTGGTGCCCTCCCTGCTTTTTTGAGCCCGAGAATTAAGGAGGATCAGTTGGTGAAAAATATGTGCAACTGGAGTTATAAACATGGGGCTCAGCTGAAGAAAAAAAGGCAGACCCAAAGCAGCTTTGGTGGGTTTTTTGGCTCTCTGGAATATACTTTTTTTCTGGTATACACTTTTTTTTCTCTGATTGATGTGGCCTAACAGGTAGTCCTAGCTTTTAGCAGCTGTGTGGTTTAAGCAGGCAAGGTCAGGCCAGTAAGGCTGAGAGCGCTTAGCCCCAGGTCCTGCCGAGCTGTGCTTAACTTCCAGTGGCTGTTGGACCGAAGACGCTTGGGTTTAAAGCTCCTGCTGAGATACATCTTCAGGCAGAGACAGCAGGGTGGTGGGAGATCACAAGGGCACAGCGGTTGTTATGCCTCCAAGCCGTTTTTCTGAAAGATTTTTTTTTGGGGGGTGGGGGGGTGTCACTTGATTCCTGGTGGTCTGAAAAGGCCCAAGTCTTGTCTTCTGGCACTTTGTATTCACGCATGAGTATAAGGTATAAAAACTAAGCGTAGAAGGGGAAGGTAAATTCATTTCTCGCAAGTTTTGATTTTGGGTAGCTTCTCTGTGTAGACCTATAAGAAGTATATCGAGACCTATAAGAAGTATCTGCAATTCTTCATGATTGGTTCTGACTTAACACTTAGGACCTCGCGATGTGTCATACTGGTGAGCCTTTGCCTGCCGCATCTCCGCCATGGGCCTTCTGTATTGCTCAATGGCTTCACCGCTGTTGGGTTGGGTTTACTGATACCTAAATAACTCACAGCGAGAGAATTTATTCACACCCTCCAAAAACCACAAGATATGGAAAATGACTGTTATTCTTGACTCTCAAAAACATAACAGTAACTCAGATGAAGTCATATAGGCTCAGCAATGACCATCAAGGGGATTTTGAAATTGTTCACAGACCCTCTGTCTGTCCCTGAGATGCCCAGGGTAGCCCAGCTGTTTGGCAGAGCGGGGGTGATACCCGATGTGCATTGCTGTGTGCTGACGATGTTAGAATGAAGAATGACTTTTTCCCCCCAACTTGCTCTTGCTCCACCTGGAGCTGGCAGGGACTCCCATGCAGGCATTAATCAAGGGGAAGATGACAGGGTTGTGGCTGAAGGTTTTTGGCTCCAGGGTTGGAAAACTGGCCTTTTCGTAAAGGTCGCACCATAGCTGACCTCCCGGGAAGGGGTGAGGGAGGAAGGCAGCTGCTAAGCCTCAGGCAGGGCAGAGATGTTGCTGGAGATGAAGCGCGTCCTTTGTGTAAGAGCGGACGTAAAAGAGTTAGGTAGTTTGGCTGCTCATCGCCCATTGCTTCATGCTGGAAGATGACACAAACAGCAACTCTACTCCCCCCGCCCCCGTTTCTCTTCTTACCCTTGGGCGAGTACCCAAAGCCTTCACGATGTGTAATGAATTTACTAGTCCCTTACCAGCAGGATATTGTTCTGTTCTGGCTTTCGCCATCACTTCTGACCACGAGGCACGTCTTTTGGTGTGTACCTGGAAGCATCTCTGGTATTCGTGCTCATGCTTCGGTTCGTGGATTTGGCTTCAAACAAATGAGGTTTTTATGAATGTCACATTGATGTTGCACTGAAGACAAAACTAATCGGAAGCCAACGGGCTTCTCAGTAGCGGAAGCATTGAGCCAAGGAGATTCAGAGCAGGGAGTGACGATGTTCTGCGCTTCACACTGGGGAAATTCCCGGGATGGCTGCTCCTTTCCCTTTGCTCACGCGATTGCGCCTTTCCGCAGCACACGGTGACTCAAGGAGCGCTTGCCCGTCTTGCCCCGCAATTTCCTGGCTTGCAGCAGGGTTTCTGTAACTGTTTTGGTAGCCCTCCTACGGGGATAGGAAGGCTGAGTTTTTTTGCAAGGCCTCAGTTGGCTTTAAATTGTATAAACTTTGTCCTCTTTTTACATCCAGCCTGCAAGCTTAAGGAACATATTCAACTCCCCAAAAATTTCTCAACTTAGTGACAAATCTGCTTCCTATAAACCCGAGCTGCTGGCATCTGCTGTTACCCTCCTTTAATGCATTATTAATGAAGCTCTTTTCCAGCTGTTCCATTATTTCACCTGGGACATAGGAGTCAGGGTCACAGGTGGATAATTATGTGGGTCATCCTGTTTCTGTCCTCTTAAAACTCTGGCACAACATAAGCTTTCTTCCAGCTTTCCATGTTCCAAAGACTTATTAAAAGTCAACATTAATGCTCCGGAGCAAGTCTTTGGCTGGGTCCCTTTTAAATCTCAAATACAAGGTCCTTGGACTTGCCGATTTCAAAATACCTCATTTACTAGCTGTGGCTTTACGTCCTGCTTAGTTGCTGTTGGATTAAAAGCTATTTCGTGATCGCATGATACGCATAAATCCCATGGCTTCCTCTCAAATACAGAATGGCTGCTCATATGGTTACAAAACCTTGGAGCTGTGGATATACTGGCACCAGAGAAAGTATCTGCACGTGTGGAAGGGGTAGCTGAAGAGAAGACCTGCCTGGCTCCGGGAAGTCTCGTGGGGACTCTCCTTGGAGAGATGCTGCTAACCTGGGAATAAAAGGGTGAGAAGGGGAGCGAAGGAACAGTGATTTAGCAGTAACCCAGGGAGGCAACGGCAAAACAGGGGCAGAATGGGAGTCACCCTCTGACTGCTACCACGTGGATGTGAAGAGCTTGGGTAACCGGCGGAGGAACTGGCATGGCGCATCTGAGCAGGAGCTTGGTCTAGCTGTTACTGCAACGTGCTGGGAGGACTTGAAGTGGAACGCAGAAAATCATTAGCCCCAGTCAGGGAGTGGGCAATAGTGGCCCAATGTGGGTGTTTAGGTCTCTAGTAGTAGAAAACGCAATGATTGCTGCATGAAGTAGGATATAAACTGGGGTCTGATGCTGTCTGGCCGAACTGGTGAGCAGGGTGACGGCTCTGTACGTGTGTTAGGTGGCTGTTTAAAGACTAGCATCGCTTTGGATAAGTTTCATAGAGAAACATCTGCTGGATCACTTCGGTTGCTGCTTCTCAGGCTTTATCACAGCCACTTTCGGAGCCTCGGGAGGTAGAGTTCTGTATCCTATGTGGGAGATGGCTTTCTCCCGGTCTTGGTAGGTGAGAAGCAACTGTGCCAAGAATGGGAGCTCGATAACTGCTCGTTACCGAGCAGAGGTGGCTTCCAGGTTCCTCTAACGATGCTTCAGACAGTTTAAGGGTAGCCTGTGTGCCAGTTGCATCTTCCTCCTCTGTGGAGATTGTAAGCTTTATAGTGCAACAGGTGAGCTGTTTGGGTTTGGGAATAAAAAATTCCCAGAGCTTGCATGCCTGCTTCTGTTGGCTTTTCTGACTCCACATTAATTGACTACCTGCTGCCCCAGGGTTTAGCCCTTTTAATAGACCCGGGGTTAGAAACGTTGGGCGAGTTTAACATAAATAGAGCCCAATTCGCATCAACCGGCTCTGAGTATCTTGCAAATAAACGTGTGGCAGTGTTAACGGAAAGAAACTCTACCCCTGTGTTACTTGTGATGACTCCAGAAACGCTTTGAATTTGGATGCTTGAATTATGTAGTTTGCCTGATATTTACTTAAGTACTTGCAGTGACATAGAAGCAAACAAGTAAATGTCAAGGAATAATGGCTGTTACTGGTGATTTATTCTCAACCGGGTAATTTAATTGCCTTTCCTGATGGGTAACCAGATACGAGGACGGGGAAGGGTGAACTTGTATATCTTCAAGTTGAAGGCTGTTGGCACTATGTCGTGGACCTTTCTCTAACTGGGGAAACACGGTCTGGAGGCTGCTGCTAGAAGGTAGATGTAAGCGGGAGAAAACCAGACACAGAGCAGTTGTTAATGGTCTGCTGCCAAAACAGCGAGCTCGAAGGGAGGCTGTGCCAGGCCTGAAAAAACCCCACTCAAACCCAAAGTGTTTCATAATCCCTGAGGTTCTGGATGATAGAAGAGGGAATATGTGTGTCAGTACTGCCAGTCAGGGAGGTGCTGTGAGCCTGCCGGAGGATGAGATGAGCATTTGAGGCGACTTCTGGGTGGGGAACAAACCCTGGATAGAATATGTCATGGATAAGGTTTGCCCATAAATCACCAGGTGCCTAAAGAGAGGAGGAAGGAGGACTGGCCCGTTAACAGCTCTGCCTGGGAGGGTTTGGAGTTGACCTAGGCCTGCGTCTCGTGTGGTTTTCCATTGCAAATAAAAAGACAAGTATCGCGCCGGGATGGATCAACGGGGCTCTTGCAAGCCTTCAAACCCTGCGTCAGTGTGCTGTCAGCTGTCACTTGTACGAGCTGCCGGCATAGGCCGGGCTGGGGGGATTATCTTTAAGTGTGCGACGTGTACGTACGGGCTCGAGTGTCAGAGTCGGGAACACATGCCTCTTGGGCTCTCTGTAGACTTACAAGCACCCTCAGGGAGGGGTAGAGAATAAACACTGCCCGCTGTCGCTTTACCTCTCTCCATTGGCTCCTCTGGGAGCTTTGAACTGGTGAAGCTTCTGCCAGAGGAGTCCAGTCATCAGGCTTTTGAATAAAAGCCATCCCCACGTAGCAAACAAGACTTCACTGCTGCAAGCTCTGGAACAAGGCTGACAGTTTAATCGGGAGCAACCACCACTGGAAAACACCCTTGTGAAGTTTTCCAGGAGAAAATGATTCTGCTTAACAGTAATGGCAACTTTTAGGTGAGGATACGGTTATGTGAGATTTGAACTCAGACCAGACCCAAGCAATGAGCTTGCCTAATAGCAGTGAAAGCTTCAGGACTAGCACGTGTGCCGGTTTGCTCAGTACCTCGTCGGAGGGCAGGTGACTTCCAGGGGTACAGGGGAGGTGGGAATTGTCCGTGTGTGTCCCCCCCCCCGCCTTACTCTGCCAGTTTGGAGCCTGTGGCAGACCTCAAGCCCGATGAGAAGCGAGGATGTGCATTCCCTCTGTGCCACCTACTCACCATTAC